>CABHPQ010160023.1:10064-35408 GCA_902168405.1 Peromyscus aztecus
TCTCTCTCTCTCTCTCTCTCTCTCTCTCTCTCTCTCTCTCTCTCTCTCTCTCTCTCTCTTCTCAGAATGACCCAATCTTTGTCTCCCACTACAGAGTGAATCAAGAATTTAACCGAACTTGGCCACAAACTCGAATTCAACCAAGACTTTTCTTGAGCTTGCTGCATTGGTTGTGGAGATGCCACCATCTGTATGGTATCAGCCATTATAAAGGGCGACACAGAAGAGGACTTCCCCTTATCCAACAAATTTTAACGTGAGAACCTGCAGCTTCCACCTCCTTTCCCGTGACAGATCCCTCACTCATCCTGCCCTCCCCTTCATGCTTCTCACCTTTGCAGACAGTATGTAACTTGACATTGTCATCTTTTAATCAGGTTTCTGGCCGCTCACACACATGCTTGTCCTTTCAAAGACATGGGGACCAAAGGTGGCGTTGTCATGACTCAGGAATTTCATGATTAGAAGACTTGGTTCTGTCTGTGCCCACGTGGCCCAGCTGTTAGACCTAAGAGCTGGCAGGTAAGCAGGGTGTGTCCACATCTGTGAGTGTTTTGACTGCCTTTTCTCTACTTGGGCAGCCAGTCCCAGGCTTATCACTGGTGTGTGGCAGAGACCAGATTCCTCATCTCCTCTTCCTGTAGTCTATGGGAAAGGGATTTCATTCTTAGCCTTCACTATAGCCACACAGTCACCAGATGGCTATGGACTAATTGCTGTCTGTGTGGATCATCACATAAGACCTTTCCTGAGCTGTTCATCGTCTTTGGGTAGGCATATAAATACAAAATTTCAGAGCTGTCACAGGGAAGGACTCCTAAAGCCTCAGTGAAGACTGCTTCATGGCTAGTCTACACTTTAGGATTCCAGGATCTGAAGAGTTTCCCATGACTCTGAGGAGCTCTGGGGCTCAGGAGAGATTTCCCTGGCAAAATTTCCTTGATCTTCACAGTGTGCACCAAGTAGGAGCCTTGCTATCCAGTTCTAGTCTGTAGAAGAGCAAACTCAGGGTTAGGAATGAGTCTGAGTTTCAGTTCGTAGTGACATTTCCCAGGCTTTGTAACTCCTATTTCAGGCTTCATTCCACAGCATGGGTTCTTTTTGTTTTCCATCTAGACTTACAGACAGCAGTCCCTTGAGATCATAGTAAACCTTCCTCTCCATTCCTCCCTCCCTAAGACACTGACTCTAACCAGTTCCGCATGTGTTCTCCCAGACAGACAGACGTATGTACATCAGTCATCATACTGAGTTTCTTATCAGTCCACCAGTCGTGACATACTGAGTTTCTTCCTCCCTCCCCCTTTCTCCGAGACAGGGTTTCTCTGTGTAATAGCTCTGGCTGTCCTGGAACTCACTTTGTAGACCAAGCTGGCCTCAGACTCAGAGATCCACCTGCCTCTGCCTTCTGAGTGCTGGGATTAAAGGTGTGCACCACCACTACCCAGCCTACACTGAGTCTCTTATCAGTCCATCAGTCATGACACACTGAGTCTATCAGTCTTCTCAAGCACCGTTCTGACACAGTAGGGACTACTTCGTGGTCCTGTGACTGAGCTGAGTGTTGGAGGTTAGCAACATCCCTGGGGGAAGCATCCCACTCAGTGACAGCATCACTAACAACCCCAGGCTCTCCTGACATTGCCTAAAGCTATCTGAGGTAGAGTGTTGCCCTGACTGAGAGTTAATGTGCCAATTACTGTACGAGCAAAGATCCGCATTGTGACTTGAGAGTGGAGGAAAGGGACAAATACATTCATTTCTGTTTTGAAGTAATGAGTGTGGACTGGTTCCTCTAGGTTCTAGTGGTCCACCAATGCCATCCACAGCCTCCTGAGTGCTGTAGTGACAGGCAGGAATCTCTCAGATAGCTGGAGTTTACTTTCAAGTGCCTGCTCTTGGAGAAGATCAGAGGCCTCTCTCTCTGGGCATGGGGAAGAGGGAGACAAGGGCTTTCAAAGTGTGCCTCTTCTCACTTCAGGGACCTCTGGAACCCTGCATTCAGGGGTCATGCCTTTTCAGGGTATTTGCACATTTTCTGTGCAGCTTAGTCATTCTGGTCTATTTCCTTAGACTATAGAGAAATTGCTTAAATGCCACAGATTTTGATCATCTGCCACCACTGCAATGAGAAAGGACATCCTCAGGGTGGGTCTTCATTGTCACTGTGTTCTACCTGGAATCTGCAGAGCAGGACAGAGCGCCTGAGACCAAAGCCACAGACCCTGAGCATTGGGTGGGAGAGAGGGGCTCATGCTGTCTCTGCAGAGCAGAACAGAGGACGGGATGTCAGGGCAGGGGTTCACATTCTGTGGGAGACACTGCACCTCTCCTGACCTGTCTTCTCTCTCTCTTAGCTGACATTAGAACTATCCTGATTCTCTATTTCTGCTTTGTATCACAGACTCTAAATAAAATTGTCTTTCCCGAAGCTGAGCAGCTGAAGCTCCAGGATCTACAGCGGCTCATGAGTATGAATGGCATGTGGCAGACAAGGTCAGTGTGAGCAGCATGGAGTCAGGAGGGCAGTGTGTTGGCTTCCCAGAATGTGCCCTGGGTTGTGCTATGCCACATCAGTGGAGGTTTTTATTTAAGGGAAAGTTCATTTTGGGGGCACAAAGACCAGTTACTCAAAAAAGTTGCTCACCAAATGGTGATTTGGAGAATTCCAACACTTTGAGCCTATGTGTCCAAGAGGATGACTTGAGGACAATGGCTGTGCCCTTTCTGTCATATCAAGAGCAAGGAAGAAACTTGATCATAGTGAACATTGTCACCAGAGCATAGAGTGTTTCCGATCTCAGGAGTGGGAAGTTTGGATCATGCGCTTATTCCTAAAGCTTTGTGTAGTCACTGACCTTCCCCAGTGGAATGCTTTAACTGAATCTCTATCATTCTAACTATGAATAAGACTTGAGATTCAAAAGCTGGAGTGAAAACCTGTGATCTCAGAGAGGCTGAGTAGCAACTAGCTACTCTCTCTCCTTGCTGGTGTCCATAGAAGACCCAAGCTTCTGCTTCACCAAACCCAAAAAAACCTGCACCACTCCAACCCCACCCTACTACTTCCTCTCTGTCTCTCCCAGATACCCTCTGAGGCTTAATGATTGCTTTCTGTCAACTAGTTGCTAACACAGTCTCCTGACTCAAGGTTAATTTTATTTAACGAACACAAATGGAAACTCAGGTTCACTGTGTGATCGAATATCCCCCAACAGTGCAGACAGTGTGGAAGCATGGGGGAAAATACTGAACTAAACTCTGGCAACATAGCATTCGTCTTGGCCCTGATATACCTGGGGTTGTGATTTTGGACAGAGCATTTCCTTTCTCACTAAGTGGATCTTCACCTTCCTCCAGGGAAAAACCGACAGACTTCTCTGTGCTCACTGGGGTATCGAGCGTTTAGGAGCACAGAATAGAGAAGGAAACCAGGGAGTTCCCCAGTGTTTCAACAGAAGCAGAGAGAGCTGGTGCGCAGACAGGCACACTCAGAGCCAAGATGCTTCACTGCAGGAGCAGCCCTCCACTCAGTTTTCCACATTAGCATTTCCATGTTGGTACTGTTCAGCAGTCGCATTGGGATGTGAGGGGAATTGGCTGCCACATCCGCCGCCCCTCCATGAGCAGGGTCGCCTTGGCTGACATGGAGAGGCAGCTGTGTCCTGCTCAGGGCTCAGTGTGCGACTCTCCTGGACCTGGGGTTTACAGTTAGGACCGGACCTTCAGGAGAGAGAATGAGACTGTGTTTCTGTCTAGGGCACAGGAGCATCTGTGTCCCCTGCTGTGAGCCTCCAAACAAACTCTCTAAAAGTAATGTCACCTCAACACATGTGGTCTGAGGCAGCTGGGTCATCACTACTTCATGGCTAGCTTCTGTTTCATACTGAGTTCCTAGCAAGCATGCTCTATGAAGTAAAATTCTATTATGTTTTAAAGGAATCTTTTCTTCATGTTAAAATTCATTGTAAATTCATGTAAAAAAAGCATTGATTTGATTCCATTTTTAAAAAATCAAAATTGTTTTTAAGTGTGTCACTCTGCAATGCAGGTTGACTACCCTCCTGCCTCAGCCAAGAATTACAAGCCTATATCTCAATGGCCATAGTGGTCATTACTTTAGCAATGTACACATTAAAATAAATGAATGTAAGTTCCCACACGAACAAAGGAATCTGCTTTCCTAACTGCTTGTTTATCTGGTGACAGGCAATAGCCTTATTAAAGCCTGGAGCTCAGACCGCCAGAGCCCTCAAGTACTACAGAATGTTTGACGGCTGGAGCTTCAAGTGAGCCAGTTCTCACTAGAGTTAAAAAGAGAGGTAATTTGCATGCAAACACATGTGGCAAATTTAAAGTCCCAGGGCCTTTTTTCTGTGTTTAAAAGTTAACTTTGTAGCATTTGGTCCAAGGGGCCACGCCTCACTTTTTCTTACTTTGCCAGTGGGATCACAGAGAACAGGTCAATAGTGTGACCAGTTTGTCTTTAGAGTGCATCACATTTTTGCAATTAAACACCCTCACTCCTGAGCATTGTTCACGACAGGCTTGTGCAGTGCTCTGGTTCATGGAGCTCATTCATGGCTCTCAAAGGAGTGTTTCCTTCTCCTGCCTCTCAGCCCTAGACCCAGATATCCTTAAACAACAGGGACAGAGTTTTCCTTCCTCGTTGTCCCTCAAGTGTGCCTGCAGACTTGAGCATGAGAGATACTAAGTTAATGAGCACACCCATCACAACGCCTTCTGCTTCTAGCAGGGATCGCACTGTGGAAGACACGAGTGGTGCTCCCCCCAGGCTCAGGTGCTCCCTCCTTACTAGTGATATCAGGGGAAGCCTGTGTGGTGACTGCTGGGTTTATGCTTATGCACAGCCCTCTGACATGTGCGCAACCACTAATAGCTGCTTATAGTCTTCCAATGCTATTCTCGATAAACAGGCTGTGTGTAAGGTCTGCTCCTTAAGGTAAAGCTTCCCAAGAGCTCCGTCGCTTTATGTTTTCAAGGGGCACAGACACTGCTAGTCCCTACACTACCACTTTACGACTGTAGCGAGAGTATCCCAGGCTGAGTTTTTTCACTAAATTTGTTGAGCTGAATCACTCCATGTGGTGTTTTGTTTGATCTAATTTCTTTAGGGAGAGGCCTGTCACACACACACACACACACACACACACACACACACTCGAGTATGCTAGACTGCTGGAACGGCAGGATGGCAGGAGATGGTTTGACGCCCCCTCTCTTCTCTTTCCTCTCTTAGAACAGTTCCATTTTCAGACACGAAGATGTTAATCTCCTGCCCCAAGAGTGATTCCAAATTTTACATGCTGTTGGCCAGAGTGTTGAAATAAACAACAAGTTATCCTGGGCCTCTTACATTGTCTTGGGGAAAACACCCTAGGGATGGCAGCAGCCCACCGTGAACACGGACATCTAGAAGTCGCCTTCATGCTGCACCACAGGTTTTTAACGTGAGAACCTGCAGCTTCCACCTCCTTTCCCGTGACGGATCCCTCACTCATCCTGTCCTCCTCTTCATGCTTCTCACCTTTGCGGACAGTACGGAACTTGACATTGTCATCTTTTAATCGGGTTTCTGGCCGCTCACACACTTGCTTTTCCTTGCTACTCAAAGACATGGGGACCTAAGGTGGTGGTATCACAAATAAGGAATTTCATGAGTAGGAGACTTGGTTCTGTCTGTGCCCACATGGCCTACCTATTAGACAAAAGAGTTGGCAGGTAAGGTATAAGTAGGGCGTGTCTGAATTGGCTACTAGTTACAGGCTTATCGCTGTGTGTGGTAGAGCCCAGATTCCTCTTATTTTCATCCTGTAATTCATTGAGTGGTATAGGAAAGAGGTTAGCCTTCCCTGCAGCTATACAGTCACCAGAGGACTGTGGACCACCTAAGGAGATGTGTGTGGCTCTCAGGAGCTCAGGCACTGAGGAGGGGTTTCCTGGGCATGACTTCACTGATTTTCACAACTCTATGTGTGCTGAGTAGGTCCATCACCTTCCTGTTCCACAGAGGGGAAGCAAACTCAGGTTTAGGATGAGCTCAGGTTCCACCGTTTGCATTTCCCAGGTTGTGCAATTCCTACATCAGGGTTCATTCTAGAACAAGGGTTCTTTTTTGTTTTCCATTTTTGGTATTCTGTAAGAGGAGGGCAGTCTCTTAAGATCATAGTAAAACTCCCTCTCACTTCCTCCCACTCCAAAGACAAGTCACTCTTACCAGGGGCTCATGTGTCCTTCCAGACATCAGTTTGTCACATTGGGTTTCTGAGCACAGCCTCCTCTCAAGCAGTTTGTGACACAGTCGTGAATCTTTCCTGGTTCTTGGACTGAACGAGTGTTGAAGCAGGTTAGCAGCATCCCTGGGTCCAGCATCCCGTTAGGTCTCCACAGCACAGCTCCTCCTAGCTCTGGGCACCCCCTCTGTCTCCTGTCATTACCTATTGATCTCTAAGGTGAGGTTGTGTCTTGTTGGGAAGCAATACACTAAGGTACTGGATGAGCAAAGATCCCTAGCTCTTACACTTAATTTAAATTCAGCCCATTTCTGTTCATCTATATGTCACCATATGTTCCGTGGCTTTACCTGTGTGTCATTACATGCTGTTCCCTGGACGGTGGGCTGGTGTCTCCTCACTCAGCCTTCCTCTTCCCAGAATTCTCTTTGTCTGCTTATCCTGCCTATACTTCCTGCCTGGCTACTGGCCAATCAGTGTTTTATTAAACCAGTGTACAAAAGCATTATCCCACAGCCTTTCCCCTTTTCTGTTTATTTAAAAAGGAAGGTTTTAACTTTAACATAGTAAAACTATATATAACAAAACAGTTATCAAGCAAGAATTACAGTTACAATATCTATTTATATTTGGCAAATTCAAGAAAATATTCTATTTATCCTATATTTGTGAGTCTAAAGTTTCATATCTAATTTATCTTTTATCATAACCAAGGAAAATTATAATTATCTAGTCTTCAACTGCATCAAAGACCTCAGAAGGATATAATATTACCTAAGTAAACAGGAAATGCATTGTAAGCAACTTGCAAAAATCTAGAATGACAGAGACAGCTGGCTGCATGGACAGTTACCCAAAGTTCTTCTGCAATGTTGGGGCATCCATTCTTCAGCCTACAGGCCTTGAATCTCTCAGTCACTTCTTTCTGTGTCCTGTAGAATGTCTGGCAGTTTCCTCTGTGAAGCAGGAACTTGAAGGACCATCTCATCTTACAAAGTTCAGTGGTCATCTTCCTATGGTCCTGCATGTCAACATTTTGTCAAGCAGTCCATGCAAGAACAGTTTCTTGCTCAAATGGCTATTTTTGCCAAGAAGAAGATAAATTCCATATGGAGTATCTTCAATGCCCATCTTTCTCTTTGAAGTAATTGGTCCTGCCAGGAGCAAATGTGCCATTGTCCAGAAAAGTCTAAGTTTTTTTTTAAAACATTTTAAATGCCATATTCTGTAGGTCTTTGAAGTGTTTGAAGATTATCTACCTAATTGAATTATATCTATGTATAACTAGAAAACTTAGCATGATTGTAAGTTTGACTATCATAGAAGACTAATTATTAATCTGTATTTCTTAATTATCCACTACAATTTAAATGAGCTACACAAACATGATACTTTAAACAGTATATATACAGTATAACAAAATTAACTTTAAATTTGTATCAATAAACTAAAATCCATAGCAATGTAAAAACATTTCAAACAAGTTGTTGCTCTTTAAAAGTAGATTCAATAATCTACTCTTTCACCCTATCATATCTATAACACCCCCTTTTTTATTTTTGAAAGAGATTGACTATGACCAATAATAATTTGCAAACTAACAACCTAAACAATGACAAATATCCATAATCCATTTTTTTTGGGAATGTGGGTGTAGTTTTCTAGGCTACCTCCTGCTGATTGAGGGCACTGTATTCTTACGGGGATCCTGAGAAAATTAAGAATTATAGTTAAATCTTGGCTGTAGTCTGTGAGGATGGATTGTCTCAGCTAGTTGCTTTGAAGCTGATTTTGGATGTTGGATGATCTAAGCCATGGTGTCATTGGTGACCTTTCAGGGGGTCTTGGCTGATCAAATCTGATGTATCTTAACCTGGAACAAATCCATAGCTTCTTTCTTTCTGTGGAAACAAAAGCAGAGCCTCCTTTCCAAAGCAACATATCCTTATATCCAAATTTTGAAGTCAAGATACCTTTAAAATATACATATTGGTTTAACTGAGCAGCCTTTATAATAAAATGTCTTTCTGCAGTTAAAAATCCCAAAGACAATATAATCCAGACTCTCTGTACTATTTCCATCTTTATGTGGCTTATTTTTATATTATTTTTACCATCCCTTTAAAAGATTTTATTTTTTAAAACTATTTCTTTATATAATTGTCTATATTCATTTTCTTCTTTCTTCCAAGCCTATGCACATTTTTTACACACACTGTAAACTGTTTAAGATCTTATTCCATCTGAATCTGCCTTGTTGTGAATCTATTGCTTTAAAGTGCAGTGGTTAGTACTGAAGCAGCAGCCTTACCTGCTGACTCTGCCCATCTCAGCTTTTCAACATGGTGGGGATAATTCACTGCCAGCTCTGTGAACCATGCTGTCTGTTGACTATGGGAACATAGTGGGTCTATGCTTCCATCCAGCAGTGTGTAGCCCAGAAACCTCTTTTTTTCCCCTTGTACTAGCAAAAGCTAAAGTTGTCACAATGCAGTGCACTGTGCTGCTTGGAGACACCACTGTGTACTGTGGCAGAAATCTGCCATGCTGCACTCAAACCCACACACCACTGAGAACCTGCCATGGCTGGCCTGAGAGACACAACTAGGAAGCTGTTTTTAGCTCTGTTTTAGAATCTTTTTTGTTTGTTTGTTTGTTTGTTTTTTAGCTTTCTCAGGTTTTAGGTGGAAACACTTGCCCCAAGTTTTGGCACCATTTGTAGCTGAATGTTTTCCTGATCCTGTCCGGCTCCTGTGGCCCCATGGTCTGCAGCCGCTCAGACCCAAGTAAACAGACAGGCTTATATTAATTAAAACTGCTTGACCATTAGCTCAGGCCTACCACTGACTAGCTCTTACACTTAATTTAAACTCAGCCTATTTCTGTTCATCTATGTGTTACCATGTGTTCCATGGCTTTACCTGTGTACCATTACATTCTGCTCCCTGGATGGCAGACTGGCATCTCCTGACTCAGCCTAACTCTTCCCAGAATTCTCCTTGTCTGCTTATCCTGCCTATACTCCCTGCCTGGCTACTGGCCAAACAGTGTTTTATTAAACCAGTGTACAAAAACATTATCCCACAGCACCACATTGTTATTGGGAGTGGAAGAAAGAGCCCGCTGTCTTTATTTCCTGTTTGGAAGTTGAGCATTATGGCCTGTTTCTTTGAGGTTCTAGGGATCACTAATTCAATCCTCAGTCTCCTGAGCACTGGGATGACAAACAAGCACCACATCAGCTTAGCCATACTTCTTGATAGCTGCTGTTTGCCGAGTGTGCTGGTTGACTGAGAGTGTGAGCCTCTCTCTCTTCAGGCACTGGGATGGAAGGGATTCGGGATTTCAGGGGTGCCTCCAGGCATCTCTGAAACTCCTTGTGCAGAAACACATTTCCTCAGGGCCTCGTTTAGACATTTGGACATTTTCTGTATGTCTTAGTCACTCTGCTCTATTCTTAGATGCTTTGTTGAGAAACTGAAAGAAGACAGTAAATATGGAATTACTGTCGGCACTGGGAGAAGAAACAACATCCTCAGGTGGATCTTCACTGAGCCAGCATCCTCAAGGTGGGTCTTCACTGTCTATGTGGCTGACCTAAAATCTCCAGACCAGCACAGAACTACTGAGAGAAAAGCCACAGATCCTGGCCCTAGGTGGGAGAGGAACTGACGCTGCCACTGCTGAGCGGTGCAGAGGCTCAGGATGGCAGGGAATGAGACATGGCTGCCTCTCTCAACTTGTCTTCTTTTTCTCCTTCTGACACTAGAACTGTTTTAACTCTCCATTTTGGCTTTGTATTGCAGATTGTAAATCTTATTTTAGAAAGGGCTGAGAACCTAAAGTGCCAGTTCCTACAGAGGTACACCAGGGAATATGAACAACACCTGGCAGATAAGGTCAGTGCAGAGATCACAGACAGGAGGATTGTGTGTTGGCTACTCAGCCTGTGCCTGGGACTGTGCTGTGCTGCACCAGCAGAGTCTGTAATTCAATGGACTGGCTCGCTTGCACACATGTGTACAGGCAGCCATAGAAGCCCCCAACTGCCCTCTACAAAGTGCAGTGGGATACTGAGAATATCGGGACTTAGCTGTTACTGAAGACAGTCATATAGCAACTGAGTAAGGGGTGGTGGCTGTGTTTCATGGCACCAGGGTTATGAAGGGGCACGTGGACTCTATGCTGAGATGTCAGGCTTGAAAAGAACTACACTTTGGTCATCTCTGTGCTGACAAGGCTTTTTCTTCTAAGATTTGAAGTATTGGTATCTTAGTTATGGTTTCTACTGCTGTGAAGAGACACCATGACCATGGCAACTCTTATAAAGGAAAACATTTAATGGGGTGGCTTACAGTTTCAAAGGTTTAGTCCATTGTCATCATGGTGGGACATGGCAGTGTGCAGGCAGACATGGTGCTGGAGAAGAAGCTGAAAGTTCTATACCTTGATCTGCAGGCAACAGGAAATAAACTGTGTCACTGGGCATAGCTTGAGCATAGGAGACCTCGAAGCCCATACCTGCAGAGACATACTTCCTCCAATAAGATCATACTTATTCCAACAAAGCCATACCTCCTAATGGTACCACTCCCTATTGGGGGACATTTTCTTTCAAACCACCACAATTATCCTGAATCCTTTTCCTTTTCTGTAGAAGAAAAAAAAAAAGAAAAGTAAGTGGTACAGAATGCTGCTTTCTGGGAAGACATAAAGACCATTCTACAGAAAACTTCAGAAGTATTTGCCAAGGGGATCTCTCATCCAGCCGGATCTTTGGATGGTGGTGAAAAAAAGAAGAGTGAGGAGGTGGACCGTGGTACAGCATGGTCATGTACAAAGGCTGAAGTCTCTTCTGTAGGAACCACACCTGGCAAAACACTGCTGGTGTGGTCTAGAGGAAGCCTCTGATGAGTTAGCCCCCAGCACGTCGGCCTCAGCCTCTCAGCCCGGGGAAAGTGTGATGCTGACAAGGCCAGGTTAGTCACCACAGGTTCCTGACTTGGGAAAGACTTGTGTAGAAGTGGTCCCCATTGCGTCTGGGTCAGCCACACAGGAGACAGACTGGAGCTCACTGGTCAGCTGAGGCAGTGCTGGTGGACAGGTGTCTGGAGTCTGGAGCACTGAGCACCACAGAGAAGCTGTGTCCCCTTGTCCATGTCCTCAGGCTTTTGCTCCACGGATCCACTGACCGCTGTGGGGACAGAACCTCGTGTGATGAGTGCTGTATTTGTGTGTCCTGCTACTCTGTCTTGTAAAAATGGCCTTTAACTTAGGCTAAGCCAGTTCAGTTCCTTCAAAACTTGTTGGAAGTCAGACACTCATCTTTTTTAATTATTATTAAATTTTTTATTTATTTTGCATACCAACCACACTTTCCCCTCCCTCCTCTCCTCCCATTCCCTTCCCTTCCCTCCTTTCCACACCCCCACCACCCACTCATTAGAAAGGGCAAGGCCTCCCATGGGAGTCAACAATGTGTGGCATATCAAGTTGAGGCAGGACCAAGTTTCTCCCCTCTGCATCAAGGCTGAAGGAGGCATTCCACCATAGGGAATAGGTTCCAAAAAAGTCCTCTCATGTGCCAGGGATGGATCCTGGTCCCACTGCTAGGTCCCTTGCTGTCGGTCTAGAGTCTGTGAGCTCCAATGAGCTCAGGTCAGCTGTCTCTGTTGGTTTCCCCATCATGATCTTGACCCTCCTTGCTTGTATAACCCCTCTTCCCTCTCTTCAACTGGACTCCTGGAGCTCAGCCCAGGGCTTGACTGTGGATCTCTGCATCTGCTTCCATCAGTTACTGGATGAAGGCTCTATGATGACAATTATAGATTACAGTAGATGGCCAGTTCAGGCAACTTCTCTACTATTGCTAGTAGTCCAAGCTGGGGTCATCCTTGTGGATTCCTGGGGTTTTCCCTGGCACCAGGTTTCTCCCTAACCCCATAATGGCCCCCCTCTATCAAGATATGTCTTTCATTGCTTTCCCTCTCTGTCCCTCCCCCAACTTGACCATCCTGATCCTTCATGTTCCCATCTCTCATCCCCTCCCCTCTACCTTCCCGCGCCACCCTCATTTTACCTAGGAGATCTCATCTATTTCCCCTTCCCAGGGGGGCGATCCATGTATTACTCTTAGGGTCCTCCTTGTTACCTAGTTTCTCTAGGACTGTGGGTTGTATGTAGCCTGGTTATCCTTTGCTTTACATCTACTATCCACTTACGCAGACACTCATCTTTTAAGAGCTCTGTAGAGATTTGAAGAATCACATTAAGAAAATACAGAGTCATCTGTCACAAGGAATGTGTTGTGCACTGTTATTCTTTGAAAGTCGGACTCTGGGATGATCTTGTGTCACTGGGAGAGATGTGAAGGTAAGAGAATTTCCATTGCATGAGATCGTTGTCAGCATTTGGTAGACCCTCAGAGGAAGTCCTCAAGTGTAGTCAGGGAGATGGTGACTCCGTGGATGAAGCCCTAGCAGTGACTGTGTTAGGACCTGGGACAGAACCTCCAGAAGGTGCATGAACACTGGGGAGGGTTGGCCACCTCTGTATTCAAAGTTCTCTCAAGGTAAGGGGCCGTGGAGACAGGAGAAGCCCTGGTTTCCGACAGCACAGCCAGCTGGGCAGACACAGCAGCACAGAAGAGACTCTGTTTGACCAAAACGTCAGGGAAGGACAGCACTCTGGGCCGTCTGCTCACCTCCGCAGGTGTGCTGAAGCACCTGTGTGTTCTTGCTCACACATGAACACACATTTTCAAAATACACATAGATCGTTAACACATACTCACCGATCACACATAAAGGATTAAAAAGGGAAATCTATAAATATCTAAGAAATACAAAGTTCCTAAATATCTTAGTCAAATTGTTCATCATTTGCAACTCCTGGTTTTGTAGCCAGAATAATCCTGACTTGAGGTCATGGTGTCTCAGCATGCAAATGCTGAAATTCCCTGTGTGCATCACTAGGGCTGGCTTTTCAGAAGTTTCTGAAGCATTGGTTGATTCCTGTCTTGCCTTGCATGAGTCAAAACCTCTTCTTGAATAAAGAGGAGCTTCAAATCAAATTACAATGCTCTGTCTTAGTTAGACACAGGTGAGAGAGAGTCAGCCTTTCCCCGACTTGAGCCCATGCAGTCAGGAATCCACACACTTGCACAATGCAATGAAGGAGCAGGGGGAAGCTGTTCAGTTCCTATTGGTCTGGGAGAAATAATCAGGAAAGGGTTGACTGGTTCCAGCTAAGTTGATATCCTTGGCCCTGTAGCTTTGCTGGCCTTAGGGAACCATCTTCACCCACAATTGCTTGGGCTGTAGCTTTTCCAGGCTATATGAGCACATGGATCACTCTGCAGTTCTGGGGTCTCAAGGGTCTCCCCATCCCTACAACATTGCCCTACTGGGGATAGTCTGTGGTAGTCTAACCTTGAGACAAGCTTCTCTGTGTGTTTCCAGGCTGTATGCAACCTCTTAAAATTTCATGGTTTTTCATGGCCTCACAGCTCTTGGGGAAAATGGTCTATATGGCCGAGCATCTCCAAAACAGGCTTTCTAGAGGTGGAAGTTCTGGAATACTGGTTGTTTGACTCTGTCCACGTTTGAAAGGCACAGAGCATGGAAGCCATGTGTGAGTCTAGGCCTAAGGCAAGAGCTAGGGCAACCCAGGGAAACATAAGCCTGCACCTCAGAGTCCAGAGGCCAGCAGACCTGGAGATCTAAGGACAAAGAAAACATGTCTGTTTCAGGAGGGATACAGCAAAGTTTTTCTTTTCTCTTGTCTGTTTAGTTCCCAGATGTCTTCATGTTGCCCACCTGAGTTGACCCTTCTCAACTTTGCCCACTGAGTCCACAAAACCACACAGAAAGTTTTTACAATTAACTCACAATCACGTCCAGAAGTATTGCTCCATTCACTCAAGCTAACAGTAAAGTTCATCATCACAGCTCCCTGTCAGCTGTGGCCAGAGCTTTGTGGTTCTGTCACGGGGAGAGGACTCATGGAGAGAATCCCCAGGGCTTTGCGTTTTTCTCCCAGGCTGCCAGGCCGAGTTCTGCTCAGAGACACCAGGCCGCTGTCTCCTCAGACTTTTCTCTCTTGTCCATTGCAGTTCAGAGTCTCAAGGGCCTGTGCCCTGTGGTCATTCCACAAGATTTGTACAACCAGAACCTCCATTTTGTACCCAAGAACACCGAGAGAGAGGAACAGACACACGTGGAATCCTGTGTGGTACACTGATAAAGATATGAAAACTTCCTGATCTAAGACTGTTTCTTCCCCCTCGGCTGCCAGTGACTCTCCGGAAATATCCAGGGTCGGAGTCTCTACATATCACTCTACAGAATGAACAGGGGGTAGAAAGGCCTGGCCACCCTGAATTGGATAACTTCATACTTGGTTGCTTTTCAGAGACCCTCGAACTATCGATTTGTTTCAATGGGACAGTTAGAAACATTCATTCTTCTGGTAGCCAATGCCAGTATTCCCAACCCTTTGCAAACTGAGACCAGCCTCAGATAGAGAGATGTTGTCTCACAGGAAAAGAAGGCAGGCAAGCAGGCAGACAGGCTGGCATGGGGCAGGAAGGCTGGCTTGTTGACTAATTCTAAACTCAGTTCCCTTTGTGTCCTGTTCTGAGCTCCTCCTGAGTGGTGGCCTGGGGACATAAATTATCTAAGGTCTTCGTGTGTGTCCATAAAGTGTGCAGTCCTTTGCAGAGATGGAAGGAACCCTGAGATAGAGAGAGTGCTGAGCAGTGTGTTCACTAGGAGATGTAGGAACTGTGAGGAAGGCGGAGCCACTGAAGGGAGCACTTGAACCCCATTCCTCACTTCCAAACAAGTCAATGAGTGATGCAAAGCAAACCTCACCTTGATGTTAATGAGGAAGCTGGAGCAGGGAAGCTGCTTTAAGCAGCAGAGGGGTGGGGCTCTTTCCAGAACACTTCAAGAATGCTGAGCAGGCCAGCTAGGCCTAGCATGTGCTAGGGGGACATCTCAGGTTCACCTTGGCATCTGTGGCTTAATACTGCACCCCAGCAAAGCAGAACAGCTAAGGTGAAGGAGAAAGATGAGTGTCATTTACTGGGGGGGGGGGGGGGGGCTTCACATGTGCTATGAGTGGGACTGAGAGCACCAAGAGATTGTGCCAAGTTGTTTTCTCTTGGCAGGTGAGAGAGGAGTAAATCATAACACATGTTATTGTCCCAGAGCAGAACAGAGGGCCTGAGCGTTGTCACAAACAGAACAAGGAAGATCTTGACCTCCTCCCTAATGGCAGCTCCTCCTATCTCCTAGAAGGACGCTGGCCAAGTTTCTCTCTGAGCAGATTCGCTCCAGATCACCTGTCTCTGAGCATATACGGTCACTAGTGTTCCAGTGTTGAGTCAAAGGAGCATTTGCTTTTCTAATTTTACTAAAAGTGACTCTTCAAAGTTCCAATTCCTTGTGAGTCTGCGTGGTGACAAGTAGCTTCCTAGGATGTATGTGAATGCAGTATAGAGACCACGTACTGTATAAGTGAAACTATTTTAAATAACTCAAGGGAGTTCATTCTCCGATGGTTGCATTTCATTTTTATGAAGCAGCACTTGCCTTTTGCACACCCAAAGTGCTCCTATATGCATATTTCAAGTGTTTGCACATGCCATGCATTGTGGGGTGTCCCTGAAAGCATTGTGGCCAACAGGGAAACAATCCAGGTAAGGTCAAATGAAATTTGGGTTCAGCTTGACTTTAGTTAGCCAGCACTAGGTCAAATTTTCTGGAGTCTGACATCAAGCAATTTATTTCTTACACATTTAAACATAGTCAGACTTTGGGGAGAAGTTTCCATGTGACACAAAGCTTCATAGCAGCACCTCATACATGTCAGATCAATTATCAGTCAAAACTCTTCAGTTTTGTGTTTGTTAAAACAATCCAAAGGAGAAAAGCATTCTTCAGGGCAAGCCTCACTTCAAGTTTCTGTCAAGCATGAAGTAGGAGAGAATAAGCATGTGCTAAAAGTCCTTTGCCACATTATATGTTCTTCCAGCCCCCATGACGGACAGGAAAGGGCAGCGATTCTTCTGGAAGACCCATTACAACCTCTCTTCCAGTGCTGGGAAGAAAGAAAATTCACTTTCAGATATGTGTGAGTGTCTTGTGTAGCTTGGGGGAGTTTGAGTATATGTTCCCTGCACATGTATAGGTGCACACAGTGTCCACATGTGTGCAGAGGGGAGGGCAGGGCAGGAGTGTCTCCTTCTGCTCTCTTCCTATGGCCTTACTAGGGTCTCCCACAGAAAGGGAAGTTCATCATTTTGGTAGGCTGGCTAGCCAGCAAGCTCTCAAAATCTGCCCATCTGTGGGGGGGCTACTCACCACCCCCACATTTCCCAAGAGTGCTCTTGAGTAAGAGCAGCAGGAAATATTAGATAGAAGGATTTAGAGTGTGGAGATAAACAGATAGAAAATAAAGGATAGCCTCAGGAGGGCCTGGAACCTATTCCATTGGGCTGACTATCTCTCCCTAGGGTATTTAAAGGAATGCCAAGGGGTGGAGCAAAAGACCTCCCCCCAGCACAGCCCAGTGCAGACCATCTCAGACACCTGCACTCAGGCCCGTGGTCCAATCATCTTCTCTGTGCAGACCTGCTGGGTAAAGCCACTAGGAAACCTGAAAATGGGCTCCCACACCCATCTTCCCACTCAACCTCTAAACTGTGGTTACAGGAACATGCAGCCATGCCTAGCTAATTACACAGATGCTGGATATTCAAACTGAGCTACTTCCAAGCCCTAATTTTGGATTCTTTAAAACATTTTTTCTATAGTCCACATTGGCCCAGAACTTGAAGACCAGGCTGGCATAGATGTTGTGATCTCCTCTGACATACCTTTGAAGTACTGGGATTACACACATACCACAATACCTGCCTCTCATGGTTGTCATTCTAGTGCTGTGTAATGAGTTCTGCTCCTTTCCATGATTGGGACTAAAACCTTATAGAAATGGATTGCTTAGGTTTGACGTAGCCAACAGCTGTAGCCTTCTGAACTTTTGGTGACTTCTAACAGGAAAGGACACTGGGTAATGGGGCACACAGATGTTTAACCCGGCCTACAAGGATCTTGGCCTGCTCAAAAGAATCTTGACATTTCTATGCCAATACCACGTAATATCCTTCAAGTTATATAGAGGATGTGTAGCTTTGGAAAGATGGGCTATGAAAATCTGCCAATATCCCAAGAGCCCCCCCAAATGTTTCTAACTCCTTTACATTTACATATATGAGCTGTTGTAGGATTTTCTCAACAACATTGTCATATACATTTCTTACCAGATCATAATACCCCATGAATTTTACAGCTGTGTCTGGGCCCTATACCTTATGTGGATCTTACAGTCTTCTTCCTTTAGATGTGCCTGTATGTCTCTCCCAAGGCTTTCCAAATCTGCAAAACACTCAGAGGTTAGCATCATACCACTTATACAAGAAAACCTTCTCCAAAAGATGGGCATGTCACGGCAACATCCTGAACCACCATCCCACAACCAATAGTGCAGTTATAAAGATAACTTTGGTGAAGCACTCTGAAAGTCCACTGTCATGGATTCTGAGCAAGTGCCAGGTGATTCCAGAAATTTACAACTCAGATGGTACTAAAGTCCAACATAAGCAAGGTCCAAGACTGGAAAGTTTCCATCCATTTCTATCAATTGCTTCCTCTGCAGAACAAGGTTGGGTACAAAAGCATGGAAAGGAGGAGCTAACGTAATTAGCTCTCTGCACTCCTCGGTCATTCTCTCTGAGCCATTTCATTTCCATATCCTAGTGATCTTCCGTGGTACCTCTGTTCATCTCTCCACCCTTGATGAACTCAGTGGGTTTGAGTGAATTTGCTTAGACCTTTCCAGGGACAAGAGGGAACATGGCCTTGCTCTCCCTTGCTGCACCTGCTGGATCCCTCGGTCCAAGAGGCCCTGGATTAGCACTGTACCTGTAGCCATAGCCGTTGCCTCTCCATTCACCAGAGCATGGCTGGGCAAACCATCTCCACCCCTAGCATTGCCTATTATGGGAAAGAAATATCCCTCCTCAGTCTGGGAAGGATAATTATCCATTCCTGAGACAGGTTTGGCCGTCCTCACCTGCATTGTTCCATCACAGACGTCTTCTGTGATGCCTCTGTGGGCTTTCAAGGCTCCCAGTAGCTCCTTAGCCTAGGATTTGACTATCAGTGTTTTTCTGTAAGAACTCTGGATCCAAACAAAAATAGCCACATTTGTCTTGAAGTAAGCAATACAGACCTTTCTTCCTTTTCTTTTCTCCTCTTGGTTTCTCTCTCTTTACAGACACTTTAGATGTCACTAGATCTGAGAAAGACTTTCCCATTTTATAAAGATCCTGTCCCTCCAAAGGGCTCAGAACAGTTGCTAAAGCACCAGACCAGCCTTGAGGTCCCTGCTGGATCAAACTCTTCTTTAACTCTGTCAACGTAGTTCTATCTGCCTTGTGAAGTGGGGTTCAAGCACAGCTTCTATGCCCAGTTTGCTCAATAGCATCTGCCCCTCCTCTGTGGTCCTCCAGCTCCTGGTATTTACTCGGACCTCAAATGGAGATCACCAAGTGTTCCTAAAGGCTCTAATAAGCCAGTTCATCGGGGACTTATTTCCCTCATACTGTCTCACTTAATGCAGCCTTTGCCTTTAGGAGGGATAGGTAGTCACGTCACTCAGTTCTTCTGCAGTTAGACTGACCCCATGTCCTAGCGCCTCATAAGCCAAGCTGTGTCAGGTCTTTCGCTGCTTGTTTAAAAGTCTGTTCTAATTCCAGCTGTTCAAGGGCTGGGTATTTCTTATGGCCCTCGTTTCTTGGTCAGAGCTATTGTTAAGGTCCTCATCTGCATCGGAACACATAGTTCCCCCTTTTTAGAGGCCGGAAGGGCATCTTCCATCGCTCTCACCACTCTCTCATCCTCTCACTCATCTAACTTACGTGTCCTGTAGGAGACTAACATTGAGGATACTAGCTGCATCTCCCTCTCTTGTTGTAATTCCTCCTTTACACAATTTCCTGTGCGGCCGCCCTATCAGCTTCCGATGCATTTCTTCTGCACAATGAGTGGACAGGCACCTTCTGCCACTGCTTGCATACAAACTCTACGTTAGTGCACAAATCTCAAGACTCCAAAATCTCTAAGTCCTTAACCTTTTCTGGGCATCTCCATATACACGTGGTGGACTCTGCTTGTCAAGCAGTCATGCCGCCTCGTAGCACATAGATAAAGACTGCCATCCTGTGAGCCTCTCACAGACATTCCTGATGACAGCTCAGCCTCAGTTGCACGTCTCACTACACATACCCAGAAACATGCAACTGCTGCCACAGCAAAAAGGGACACTTAGATGCAGCATACAGGAAAGGTCACATGGAATTTCCTCCTCAGCATCATTTGTTTCCTTGCTACCCAGAGCCAGTGCAAGGGCAATAGGCCAGTGGAAAACCATCCTGCTCCTGGCCTGTCTCCAAACCCAGGACTTGGAAATCCCCACCCCCTGACTCAGGGTCAACGGTCAAGCAATACTTGTGGCCATGCTGTGTTTTTCCACTAACTCACTGAATATGCCCCAAGGACCTTATAAAAGCCTGCCCCTTCGGTCATTCTATGTTTCTCTCCAATAAATCTCTTGTGTGAAGTTTGTTGCGTGCTGTGACTTTGTGGTTTTCCTTGGCTCCTAATTACAAAGATACCCTTACTATGGAAAATCCTCTCAGCCAGTACCAGGCATTAACTCCTCCCCAGCTCATCTTTGGTTCTGTTGAGTACTTGTTTGTGTGCCAATTATATTGTACGACAGACTTTTCCTGGGGAGATGCAACACATGTCCACTCAACTCATATAGAGAGCCCACTACAGACCAATGTACAGACACCACCAATGTCTAACTTTGTAAACCAATGGGTTTTATTGGGTCACTTACAGGAATATGGATTATTGGTTACTTATAGAAGCAGAAATGACAAAGACAGCTGCATCACCAAGGTCCACCCAGGGTGGGTGACAGACATCTCACAAAAGCTGAAAACTGAGCACAGTGGGAAGGCAGCTCGACAGGTTGGAGAGTATCCTTTAGCATTGGCTCAGTTGGTCTAATTTTCTGTCTTTCAGGCAGCTCTGCTGTTCTCTGCTGCTTGTCAGGCTGCTTAGCTGCTCTGCCTTTTCCAGGCAGCTGGGCTGGTCTCAGTCTTCCTTGCAGCTTGCCTTCTCTGAGCCTGACTCTCAGAAACTTTATTGTTTACTGCTGGGAGGGAGGGGGCTGTGAACATGGTTGGTTTCAGGAATTTCCTGAACCTATTTTGAATTTTTACTATATTTTCGAAGAGCTTCCCTGTAGGATGATATATTTCGATCTTGGAGGAAATTGATACACAACAGTTTCTTACTTAAAATCTGCTAGCACTTACCAATTTAAGGTGAGTTTGTTTTCACCTCACAAATTCATCTTAAATTGACCTAAGAAAATTCAGACTTGATGAACAAAAATGCAAAAATTGCTCATGAAATCTTTGCAAATGGAATGCAAGAAAACACCAAAGCATTCCAGAGATACAGTGATGGTTCAATATATGCAAATCAATGAATCTAACATGTAAACCAATGGACTCAAGGAGAGGAATCACATGATCATTGAAGTTTATGCACCAAATGCTTTTTAAAAGCTTTAATTAAATTCTTTTATCAATTTTTTTTTACATTTTTTCAGACAATATGTCCTGATTATGATTTTCTCTCCCTCTACTCCTCCCAGTATCTCTCCACCTCCCTCCCATCTGGATCCACCCCCTTTTTTTCTCTCATTAGAAAACACAAGCATTGAAGGAATAATAATAAAATATAATAAGATAAAATGAAAACAAACACATCAGAATAGGACAAAACAAACAGGAAGAAAAGAGCCAAAGAAAAGACACAAGAACCAGATACAGATGCAGATCCACTTGTTTGCACACTCAGGAATCCCAGAAAAATCACAAAACCTAAAGCCATAATACATACACAAAGGACATGTAGGGTTAAAACAAGAGAGAGAGAAATTAAACTTAAAATTAGAAAATAAAGTTAAAAAGAAAAGAGAAAGAAAGACCTCTGACACAACAGTATGAGACAAGGAACAAGATGACGCTGAGTTGTTTTCTGTTGGCCATCTACTGCTGGGAATGTGGCCTACCTTCAAGAGTAGTTTGTTTCCCTGGTGAGACTTGCTTGGAGAAAACTAAATTTTCATTTGTAAGTGGTTATCAATTGGAGACAGCTTCTGACTGGAGATGGGGACTGGTGTCCACTTCTTTCAGCTCTAGGACCCCATCTACGACCTGTGCAGGCCCCATGCATGCTGCTTCAGTCTCTTTGAGTAAATATGTGTGTTGATCACGTTGGTCTAAAGGTCCTAGTTTCCTTGATGTCCTCTATCACCTCTGGCTCTTACACTTTCTGCCTTCTCTTCCTCCTCAGGGTTCCCCGAGCCCCAAGGGTAGGGATTTGATGGAGCTATCCAGTTTAGGGCTGAGAGTTCCAAAGGTCTCTCACTCTTTGCATAGTGTCTGGCCATGGGTCTCTGGATTTGTTCTCACCTGCTGCATAAGGAATCTTCTCTAATGATGCCTGAGCAAAGAACTGACCTGTGAGGAGAGCAGATGTCATTAGGAGTCATTTAGTGCTATGTTCCTTAAGTAGAGCAGTAGTATTTGCTTTTACCCTGTGTTCCTTGTTACAAAAAAAAAATAGTCTCAGGTTCTTGAACCCAAGCAGTATTGGGCATGGGTTCCATCTTGTGGAGTGCGCCTTAAGTCACATCAGATATTGTTGGTGACTCCCACAAGCTTTGTGCCACCATTGCACTAGCATATCTTGCAAGCAGGAAACTGCTGGAGACTAAAGGGTTTGTAGCTGGATTGGTGTGTATGTTTCTCCTTTGGAAGCATGCAGAGTACCTTCCTGCATCAAAAACACTAGCCAGCAGGAGTGAAAGCTGTTGGTAGATACCAGCTTGACCTTGACTTCTCAGGGTTCAGTGAGTTGTGTAGGTGTTATCTTCAGCAATAGTACCTTGCTCTCAGTTTGTGGAGAGCAACTTACAGTCTTGGCAATAGCCTGGGTGGTTTGAGGGTTCCCATGGAATCCCTTTGGCCAACAACCTAATTAGATGCAACCCATCCCCAGTATTCGAAGCTTCATTTGGTTATAAGGATGGCCAATTTAGGCTCTGTCTCCCCCATTACTTGCTCTCCATTATTTGTGTTAGGGTTTCTATTGCTGTGAAGAGATACCATGGCAATAGCAACTATTATAAAGGAAAACATTTAATTGGGGCTTGCTTACTGGTTCAAAGATTTAGTCTTCAAAGATTTAGTCTATTATTGTCATAGTGGAAAGCATGGTGGCACACAGGCAGACATTGTGCTGGAAAAGGAGCCTAGAGTTCTACATCTGTATTGGCAGGCAGTAAGAAGAGAGAGGGTGAGCCACTGGGCCTGGTTTGAGCTTCTGAAACCTCAAAGCCCACCCCTAATGACACACTACCTCCAACAAGGCCAACAAAAGGCTCTTTTCCCCAAAAATAAGGTAGACCGACTGGAAACCTACATCTAAAGCTGACTGTAGAGCTCTACTGTCTTGGTTAGGGCTAACTATTGCTGTAAGGAGACACCATGGCCACAGCAACTCTTATAAAGAAAACATTTAATTGAGGGGGCTCACTTACAGTTTCAGAGGTTCAGTCCATCACAGCAGGGAGCATGGCAGCAGGCAGGCAGGCATGGTGCTAAAGAAATAGCTGAGTATCCTACATCTTGCAGGCAACAGGAAGTCGCCTGAATCACTGGGCAGTATCCTGAGCATAAGAAACCTCAAAGCCCACCCCTGTAGTGACACACTTCCTCTAACAAGGCCATACCCACTCCAACAAAGCCACACCTCCTAATAGTGCCACTCCCTAGGAGATTATGGGGGCCAAATACATTCAAACTACCACATTCACACTCACATATACATACACGCACTTACACTCACAAACGTATCAGGAAACACAAACACACAAAAGTGTAATGGGGTACTGCGAATAGTGAGACTTCAGTGTAATTCAATAAGGGTATGGTGACTGTGCTCCATGACTCTTGGGGTATGCAGGGGAGCATGGATTCTGTGCTGGCAAATCAGACCTAACAAAACTATGCTTTGGACATCTCCATGCCAAGAAGAGTTCTTTCTGTAATGTGAACTATGAGTCAAATTATTTTTCTCTCTCTCCGCAGAAGAAGAAAAAGGCAGCAAAGAATGTTGCCTTCTGGTATTCATTGACAAAATAATGTAAAAAACACTAGTCTAGAACTTCATCAAGGTGGTCTCTGGTCCAACTGAGCCACTAGTTGCTGATGCAGAAAATCCCTGTGAGGAGGTGGGTTTCACCACATTATTATCATCCACTAAGCCTGAAGCTCTCTATATAGGAAACACCCCAACAATCTACTGGTGTAGAAGATGCCTGTGGAGATGTAGCTCATGCTAGGGAAAGTACCATTCAAATGATGTGGGCCCGACACATACGCATTATCACCCTTTCAGGCTGAAGAATTAATCTAAAGATGTGGTCCCCAGCTTATCAGCAAGAGCCTCTCAGACTAGAGAGAGTACTATTTTAACAAGCCCATGTGTGAAGGTATTCCTCATTTCATCTGAGAGCCTAAGTTGTCAGCAATCCACATGCTTCCAGATACTAGTGAGAGAGTCCGCCTTCTCTAGCTGTGAGCCTGAGCACTCAGCAATCCACACACTTGCAAAATACAATGGAGGTTCAGGAGAAAGATGTTCAGTTCCATTTCAGAAGGGAGAAACAAGCAAGAAAGGAGTGACCAGTCCCAATTAACTCCAAAACTCTGTCTACTACGATTACTATGACTTTGCTGGATTCGGTCCATCAGATGCTCTCACAGTTGGAGTCTCAGGACTGCACCTTTTCCAGGCTACAGGTGCACACCAATTAACCTATGGTTTCAGATTCTCAAAGGGTTACCACACTCCTACAACTTTACCTTAGAGGAGAATCTCTGTGGAGATCTGCTCTTGAGACATGTATGTATGTTAACCCACAGGCTGATTTCATCCTTTGAAATCTAAATGAAATTCCTTAGGCCCCACAGTTCTTAGAATCAGTCTACATGTCTGAGTATTCCCACAACAGACTTTCTGCAAGGTGAAAGCTCTGGAGTACTGATAACTTGGCTCAGTCCATGTCAGAGAGGCACAGACCAGAAAAGTCACTTGTGTGAGTCTCAGTCTGAGGCCAGAGCCCAAGGACGCAGAGAACACAAATCTACAATCCAGAGGCCAGAGCCTAGAAGATATGGAGTTCTGATGTCTAAGGACAGAGGAAGAGCATGCATGTCCCAGGAGAGACACAGAGAAAATCTTTTCTCTGTTCCCTGCAGCTCTTGGCTACCCATGTTAAGAGTGGATCTTGGCCACAGAGCCCAGGCACTCACATACATAACAGTTTCCTTAGAAATTCCTCATGGTCACATCCAGAAATAATGCTCATCCAGTCAGGTGGACACTAAATTCTATGACCATGCTCTTTAGTCAGCTGTAGTCAGAGAAGAGACCTTATGTCTCCTCTGTGGTGACTTCAGGAAAGAGGGCATCATGGGAGGAATCTCAATGGCTTAGCATTTTTATCATGTTCTCATTTCATAATTAGACTTTTTAAACTAACAACTTATGGCTTTAGGAAATATTGTTCTGCCCATGAAAACTGTTTCATAAACAGGGCACAACTCTGTTCTGTATACACATCAAAGAAGAAGTAAAAGTTATGTCAGTAGTCAGGACACAGAGATGATGGGGCTTATGGTCCTTTGGGAGGCACTTGGAAGTTCAGCCTTTTCACTCACCTTCCTAGAAATCCATAATGGCCGTGTATCTAGGATGCAGTAGACTGTAGAAATAGGTTTTCTCAGCTTTGCCGCCTGGATAATAAATGGAACAGAATGTTTAAATAAATAAATAAATAAATAAATAAATAAATAAATAAATAAATAAATAAA
>CABHPQ010160024.1:0-24669 GCA_902168405.1 Peromyscus aztecus
AAAAAAATTGTGAGGCTCCAAAGATTCAAAGAAAAAGATGATTGGAAAACTCAGAAAGCTTCAAAGGATAAAGAAGGCATTGTTCAATGACGCTAAAGAGGCAGGGGACATTAGGGACATCTGCTTCTTAGGAGCTCACCTGACCATGCATTGTCCTAACCAGCAGCCTAGAACATTCATCCAGGTGTAGGGCTCACCACAGAGGTTCCTACCAGCGACAGTTCTAAAGACATGGCGGAAGTTTTCATGTACCTGCCCTTCCCACACTGGTACCAAAGTACACAGCTGGGCACATGAGTTCAATAGACACACAGTTCCCTGGGTCTCTGAGATCTCGGAACATGGAATTCAGATGACGAACTTAGTGCATAGTGACCCCTCACACTTAAGGATGGGGCTAAGGTTAGGGATGTGAGTAAAAGGGTTCATCTGTCTTTCTTAATTTATGGCCTCATAACAGACACCTACTTTAAAATATTGTACAGATTAAATGAGTTCTATGTATACGTTTTAGTTAGGGTTTCTGTTGTTGTGAAGAAACACTGTGACCATAGTAACTATTATAAAGGAAAACATCTCACTGGGGCTGGCTTACAGTTTCAGAGGTTTGGTCCAATGTCATCATGGCAGCAAGCATGGTGACATGGAGGTAGACATGGTGCTAGGGAAGGGACTGAGGGTTCTACATCTGGATCCGCAGGCAGCCGCAAGAGAGAGTGACACTGGGCTTGGCTTGAGCATTTGAAACCCCAAAGCCCACCTCCAGTGACACACTTCCTCCAACAAGGCCACACCTACTCCAACAAGGCCACACCTCCTAATCCCTGTCAACTACCATTCTCTAATGACCAAGCATTTAAATATATGAGCCTATGGGGGTCATTCCTATTCAAACCACTGTGTGTGTGTGTGTGTGTGTGTGTGTGTGTGTGTGTGTGTGTGGAGAGAGAGAGAGAGAGAGAGAGAGAGAGAGAGATGGGGGGAGATGAACACTTAGACACTTAGAACCTAGCATATAGGCATAGTCCACTTAGGATAAAAGAAAGATGACTTGATTATAAAGGTCCCTACCATTTAAGTACCGCTCCACTATAGATATCAGTAGTAATAGTAGCAGCACATGTATGTGTGTCTTGAATTAAATTACCATCAGATGTTTTCTTCTGCCTTTTTGAAAGGTCAGCTATTGGTTAACAGAGTAAGTATCACCAGCTATGGTCCACTATTCCAAGATAAGACAAAACAAGGTAATGCTAATGTTGAATGCTAGATAATGCAACTAGCCTATGAGATTTTTCACAAATAATGATTGTTGAAAATATACTACTGGGGGCTGGGGACAGATGCCTCAGTGACTAAAAGTCCTTGCTGTTCTTACAGAAGACTGGAGTTTGGTTCCCAGTACCCACATCAGGTAGCTCACAACCACCATTAGACAACTTCACTCTTGGGAATTTGATGGCCTACACTGGACTCCATAGGCACCAGTAAGTGCACGAGCAGATACACATATGAACACATAAATCAAAATTAAAATATGCCATCAGATTCGCAACTTCCCTTCATTCACTTTGTGAAGGCTATCTGGAACACAGCTTTGGGCTATCATAGACAGATGGGCAGGTTAAAAGACACCTCAGTGTTATAGGTCACTGTGAACATCTTGCCAAGAATCACACTGCACACTTGGGAAACCCAAACCCACAGATGAGCATGACTTTTGCAGAGACATCTTGTTTGTTAAATAGCAGAGGCAAGAGTGTCTGTTGTCTCTTCTTCCTCCTTCCAGACTGTTAGCCTTGGTCACTTGTCTTTACCCACTTCACGCCAGGGTAGCCCATAGAGGCATGCAGACAGTGCCAGCAGATAGGACTGAGAGAACCAAAAAGCTGCGGTGTTTTGGCCTCTACTGGGGTGCCATTTTAACCTAAGGGAGGAGAGAGTTGCCTTAATTCCCAAAGAGTTTGACACAAACAGAGTGGGGCAGAGATCACCTGAGAGGTTTTCTGGGGTGAGCGGGAAGGCCTGAGCATCCATCTTGCTGCTTACTTAAAAACTTCTGTAGGCCACTGGCAAGCACTCAGCTTTTCTAAAAGACGACAACTAGGCAAGACCCTATCCTTGCCAGAGCTGGAAGGAATCAAATTTTATGGGGTCACAAAAATAGAATTGACTAATAAAGGCTCTGATGATTTTTATGTCGCTTTATGTCTGTGCTACACTTAATCATTCTTAAAAGGCTTCTTCTCTGTACAGGATCACTTACTCCTTACTATAACCCTAAGTAGCTCAGGAAATACCTGATAGCCCCATGCTACAAATGGATGCCACCACAGCACAGAGAGGCCACATGTTTATATGAGTTAAACAGCAAAAACCACCCACACTGAGAGGCAAAATACACACTAAGAAAGGAAAGATGTACTCGGTGGTTCTTCATGGGCCTTAGAGAAGACAGCATGTGACTGTACACTGAAACTGACCAGGAACCATGGAGCCTGGCCACCCCCTCCCTAACCTCCAGATTTCTTTACTCAAAATCTACTTTCAAAGCTATGCCTCCCCCACAGCCACGGGAAGATCAGCTAGGTTATGAGAGCTATGAAGTCAAGAGATTTGGCAGACAGATCAGACGGAGGAGAGAGACTCTTCGTGCATCCTGCCTGCAATAAAGCAAACTTTATTTCTAATCATTTTGTTGAAATGTCACAGGAAGAAAAAATCCTGAAATAATGGGGAAGAGTGCACAATGTACATTATTTATTGTGTGTTTCAGATCAAAATCATGTTAATATTCCTTCTTTATAGATTATGCTAAATATTTCAATTTCTTCATTTTAATAAATCTTAGAAAACACGTGAGATCAATCCTAAACTTCTTATATCACAGAAAGAATGGACAGACTGATATGCTAGCTAACTGGAACAAATATTTAATCTTTCAAGATTTCCTAAAGTGTTTTGAACACTTCCTCTACATCCTGGTTGCTTCCCACTTTATTGATAAGTGCCGTGATCTGAAAGAATTCCTCCAGCCCTGGATTTCCCAGGTCCGACAGCAGGTAATCACAGAAAGAACTCACGTAGAACAGATCTCCCAGCAAGCTGCTGGGCAGGGAGATGGGAAGGGGAGGGCATCTGGCCTCTCCCCGCGCACAAGCATTTCAACATGCTGGACTTGTCTCTGGACTTGTCTCGCAGGGTAATTAGGTGGGACTGCAGAATGTTCTTGGCTACACAGCATCCAGAAGTGACTTCCTGGCCTTTATCAAGTCTGTCACGCACATTGTGCAGTATACACGAAAGGGGACAGAAACAAATAAAAGCATAGGAAAGAAAAATCAAAACAGTGACTATTCACAGAATGGAAACTGTTACTTTCAATGTACATTTGCTATGATTATCCCCTGCCCCAAATTCAAGAGAACCACAAAGATAAAAGTTCTGGCAGCCACGTCTCAGGGAACAGCTTTGTTGTATCGCATGCTCCCATTAACAGCCTTCTGAGGCTGAAATGGGGGAAAGAGTAGAGAAGGATGGAGGTCGCTGTGCTCAACAGTTCCAGACTCCTCCCAGAAAGCTAGGCTCTTCCTGGAGTGGAGTTCCTTTCTAAACAGGGAAATTCTAGTTTCTGGTTGAGCCATGCTCAAAGCAAGCAAGCTTAACTCTTATCAAAACACTATCCAGCAAACCACTGCCAGCTTCCCATTAAAGTGAAAGGAGGGATGTTAGAAGGGCAAACTGGCTTCTAAAGGTTAAGAGTGCACGTTTTCCTATGCATTCACCGTAACTGCCAAGAGATGTCCATGGGACTGACAACCCACCAATTCCATTGCTTTTAACGAAAACCTATGAGCTAACCAAAATGCTTCCATTCTCCCCCCACCCCCGCCCCTCCTCCAATTTTCTAATATAGAATCTTTTTTAATATTTTGCTTCTCTGGGTTCTACTTGACATTTTCATAATTTCCTTCCAAGGGTTCTTCCTCAGAAACAGTAGACTCACCCAGCTTCTTATACCCATAATCCAGTGAAGTTTTTACGCAATGTACTCAGAGTTCCTATCTTAGAAAACAGGCCTGACTTTTGAAATGATAATAGTAATAACTATTCACTCTGGCCTTGTATGCCAGGAATCTTAGCATATTTGTAACCATGACAGAGTTGGACATGGCACACCACCAAGCAGTGTGGCGTGGGCTATGTAGTGGAGCTGGGTTTGGCTAGTACTGTACTGCTCCCCATTCACCTTTCCCCAATTCCTACATCTTGATCATTGCCCACATGGTTCCTCTTTTTCAGAATGTCCCCAATTTCTCCACAAATTTCCAGGACTTTCCCATTTTTTGAGCTCACATAAGCCAGCTTCCTGGACTTTCTTTGCCCAGTTTCCTTGCCTGAAAAAAAAAATATGGATTACCGATACAGCATGACCCACGGGGCTATTTTCTAGCTTCTACAAAACCCCAAGTGTCAAGTCCAGGGCCAGGTTTATAGTTGACTGCCTCCTTGTTTCTCTCCTGAAGAGGAAGTGACTAGAGCTGGGAACTAATTGATAAGGGACCAGGTTAGAACTCAGATCTACCCCTGCCTAGAGGAAAGCCTCTGCTCTTGCCCCTGTCTCACTCTGACCGGGAACACGAACAGGAGAGAGAGTATAAGGATGAGGAGGGTATCGGGGAATCAGGCCAGCCTCCTACCAAGATCATTCTGCAGTGAAGTGGAGGATAGCCAACCTTGCCTCTGTCTACAAGCTCCGCACCTTCCTCATTTCTGCGACCCTGACTCTGGAGCAGGAGCAGCCCAGCAGAGAGATAGAAGGACTGAATGGACAGCTAACAGGATTTAAACAAAGCAATGGCTACCGCTAAGTACTGACCACACACTATCCTGAGCATTGTTCTAAGAAAACAATACACATGTCCATTTTTTAATTGAACCTAAAAATTAAATCCTTTTTAGAAGGATAGGGGAGCCTATTTTTCTTGCCACACTCTCCCTAAAGGTGAGCTTCAGAGAACAGAGTCCTGGGAATTCGTGGGGGAATTGGAAGAAGGAGCATTCTGAAAAAGAGGAACTATGTGTGCAACAGCCAAGATGTAGGAAGGGGGAAAGACAAGAGGAGAGCAGTAAGTCTACATCTTGAGCCATCTGCAGGGAAGCAGAGAGAAATGCAATTAGATGTCTAGGGACAGTTAGTACAAGTTAAGCCTCAAGCACCAGGATGGATGGATGGTTGTCTTGAGACCACCAACTAGCAAAAGCCAAAGAGGCTTCTGTAACATTGAGCACATTTACACACCAGTCTGTTCTAAGTATTTACCAACAAAGATAAACATCACAGAGAATCTGAATCTGCCTTGGGGTGGGGGCGGGGTGGGTAGACAGAAGCACCATGAAGAGGACCATGGGCAGAATGTGGGGGCTTCATCTTCACAGGTCTGCTGTGAGCAAACACTGACAAGCAGGAGGCTTAACCACTCTCCATGAGAGCACTCAACTCAAAACCCCAGCCAGCTAGAAAGGGTGCTGGGTGATCAGATGGCTGTGCTGGGTAGCTGCAGGGAGCCCAGGAGCAGCTGAGGACAAAATCACATGCGGGACTCCTTCAGCTGCCCTGAGCATCTCTGCAAGGGCACACAAGATGGATCAAGCTCCTTTTCTAATATATGCAAGGTATCAAGAGTTTGCCTACCTTTTAAATATGTTTACTTGGGGTGTGTGTGTGTGTGTGTGTGTGTGTGTGTGTGTGTATGTATGTGTGTGTGTGTATGTGTGTGTGTGTGTGTGTGTGTGTACCGTGTGAATGCAGGCCCACATAGTCCACTCTGCCACCATATTGGCAAACTCCAGTTGTCAAGCCTGAGACGCTCTACCCACTGAGCCTTTTCACTGGGTCTATGTTTGACTATCATAACACAGACTAATTTCTCACTCTATTATCTCACTTCACATCTCCTGAGAGCACTTACACGGTTAAACCAGGACCTTGGAGACTCTCGAATAGTAAATAGGATAGAATAGCAAATAGAACTAGTAAATAGGTAAATATAGAGATCGATCTCATATGTTCACGTATGCATCCATTTCTTTACATGGGCACTCACTGTACTTGATAGAGTGGAAGATAACAAAATCTATTATGTGGTAGGCAAGATTACAGGAATCAAACAATAGGGCAAAGAAGATTAAGCATCTTGGTTAGCATTCTGGACAGCATTGAGTCTTGCTGCCGGGGTCTCTGAGGCACCAGGGGTCAAGGAAACTGTACCTGACCAGCAAGGAAAAGATTTGTGTCCAAACAAGACAGGAGGAAAAGTCACACTGTCATCAGATCTAAATACACAGTGCACTTCAAAGTTAAACTCAACTAGTAGTTCAGAAGGCAACACCGTTTACTCTTGAAGCAGAAATTCAGACTCTTGGAAATGACAGGCTTAATCTTGCTTTAGCCACAGAATCACTGTCATTCTAGGGAAAATATGCAAAATACACTCAGTCTCCATTTGTGCAACCCAGAGAGGCTCCATCCATATCTAAGAAGCAGAATTGCTTGGCTAATATGGAGCATTTCTGTTCATGGAAGCCTCCCAGGATCTGGCTATAGATCCCAAGAAGAAAAAAGTGAGGAAGGATGGAGATATCTTTAATAATGTCACTACCAAGCAATGGAGGGTTGTTTTAGGTCAAGGAAACTATGCTGGGAAAATGAGCACTTTATTGAAAAGCAGTGAACATACGTTAAGCTGTTAAGGAGAAGAAAATAAATAGGAAACACAGTACAGTGACCCCATGTGCCTCTAATGCTGGTAGCCACTCAGTTAACTGCAGAGGCAAATGTCTGCCTTTTGAATAAGCTTTCAAGGAGAGGGAGCAGTCCTGTGCACCTAGAACTCCAATGGGAGACTACTATGTATTACTTCATCTGCTCCCAGAAGAAACGTGGCAGATTAGATGCTGTAATTTCTGCTTCCCAGCTAACATTGAGCCTCCATGCAGTCAACTCCAAGTCCTTCCCATCATGTCCACTGTCAGAGTCACCTATGGTGCCAATAGAGGCTGAGTAGATGGAAGAAAGGTCTTAAGAGGCTCACCAACTACAGCCCAGGCTACTGGCCCTTTAAGACCCAAATGTATGAACTTGTCTTTGCCTATGGCCCCAATGGTACATATCCACAGTCAATTATCTCCAGCTGATAAGAATGCACAGGCTCATAGCTATTTGCAGACCAGTTACCCAAGTATATCCAACATGGAAAAGGCAATTGAGATAAGAACAATCACCTCCGATATTTTCAGGCTTGAATATCCCATAGCTAAAGGCCTACCATAAAGTGAGTTACCCAAAAGTCAGACAATGTCAACTGTGTGTACAATATGCTATTCAGTTCTTAGTTTTCAGTTTCTTGCTTTCCTTCCACATGTCATTTCAAACACCATCTAAGTAAAAAAAAAAAAAAAAAAAAAAAAAACCTTCCAGTGAGAAGCTACAAAAATACATAGGTCAAAAACTAAACAAAAATGCCTGAGCCATTAAAACAATTAGTTACCTAGAAAGTTAAGAAACTTCAGTTGTATACATTATAATGCAACCTCATTTTTGTTTAAAAGAACTACACTAAAACTCATTCATAAATTGCCACTTTAAATTTTGAATCTGATGTGTTCATTTATTCATCCATTCAACAAATACTTACTGAAAAACTACTAGGTGTTAGAAACCCAGAGACAAAAGCTAGTCCCTGTTCTCAAGGGAATAAAAACCTAAGAGAAAAAGAGAATAAAAACTAGGTTTTAATATGTAGGTATGATGGAAACCCAAAGAAAAGCCCCCTTATCCATCCTCGAGGAGGCCAGAACAACAGAGTGCAGACATTGGGCATGGAAGCTAATTCCAAATAGGTAGAGAAAAACAGATACCTTCCCACATTGGGCATGGAGGCTACTTCCAACTAGGTAGAGAAAACTGATACCTTCCCACATTGGGCATGGAGGCTACTTCCAAATAGATAGAGAAAAACAGATACCTTCCCACATTGGGCATGGAGGCTATTTCCAATTAGATAGAGAAAAACAAATACCTTCCACCTCTGGACAGAAAGAGAAGCAGGTGATTGTCAAGACCAAACCATCAACGAAGGACTGTGATCTCTAAGAGGAAAAGCACCAAGTGTGTCCTGTAAGAGAGTGTCCAGGTCAAAGTGTATGGTGACTAGAAGGATGGGAGAGGACATGAAGCAGGCAGAGCCCAGGAAACCTCCTTAGTACCCAGGACTGACTGTCCAGGAAAATCAGGGCAACAAAGGTTTACAAAACAGAACTCAGAAGGATCAAACTAACTTTAAGCAACCTGACTGCATCCCAGAACACACTAAATAGGAACAAGGATACAAACTGTCCAGCACCCAATGAGATCAAATTCACAATGCCTGGCATACAATCAAAAACTAGCAGACATGAAAAACCTGGAAAACAGGACCCTCTAATGAGGAGGAAAAAGCCAACCAAACAAAATGGACCCAGAAGGGACACACGGTGTACTGAAATTGGCAGAAAGAAATATAACTATAGTCTACATTTTCAAAATTTAGAGACCTTGAGATCTTTGTTAAAGCCCCAAATCAAACAAGTGAAATATACAGTATGTGCAATGAAAATAGTCTGGGAGGAACTAACATGAAGATAAGACATTCAAAGTAAAGATAAGTGAATCTGAAAGTTTTTTAAAAATTAAAACTATTCAAAATGAAAGGAAGAGAAATTTAGAAATAAACAGAACATTGCTGGGTTAAAGAACATTTTAACTTGTGACTTTGGTCCCCCAAAGAAGAGAGAACCAAGCAATAAATACTCCTATTCACATTTGCTCCTGACCTCAAAGAATTTACAACCTCAATGGAGAAACAATTTGTAATAAGGGAAGATAAGAAATAAAAAAACAAATATTTATCAGAACCGGAAAAATGCCACGAGGCAGTAGATTATTGATTGCCAGAGAGCTTGTGACTGCTTAGAAAAGATTACTTCACATTGATGCTTCCAATCAGCCTAGGCTGGGTGAGAAAGGAGACTGACTTTTCTGTTGCAGAAGGTTGTAGTCTCAGCATAGACACACAGCAAATATTTAGAAACACAAACCTTTCCCTTTTGCCACGCATTGGGCAGTACTCACACATGAGGTACTATCTACTACAGTGCACGATAGGAGCAGAGTGGCCATCCTCCTCATCAGATCAGCTGTGACAGCTTGCAAGAGGCCTTCATGATCTGGCCTACAGGCTGTGGATGCCTTCTCTCAGAGGTGGGGAAGGTCACTGGAACCTCACTGGAGATTCCAGCCACTCTCTCCTGCACCTCCCAGCCAGCTGTATGTGATTCTGCACTAATTAAACGTAGCCTCATGATCTCAGGAAGGTTAACTGAAGCTATGGGGAAGCTCCAATGGGGTGAGACTTTTCTGTGGTGTAGTTGCTTTGGGATAACTCACATTCCTGTAAGAAACCCTCAACTGTGCTCTGTAAGTACACCCAACAGTCAACAGTTTCTCCAAGCTGGACTTTGGTGGAATTATACTTTGGTTTTTCAGCATTTGTTAATATCTCCCTAGGATAAAGTTCACCCAACACTAACCAAGTCCAACATATTCTGTCGCTACCCGTGATGGGTGAATAACTCAGAGGCAAAAGAGAAATATGGCTGTCAGTCCTCCTATTCACTCAACAGGAAGTAAGTCCGGACTGTTGTAAGGAGGCAGGTAGTCAAGTCTGCTGAGAAGGAGCATACTGAGCAAAAACTCATAAAATAAGCAACTGTCACCTATTTCTAGGATCTCCATCCTACCCTGCCTCCAGTCCTGGAGCTGCTGGAACCGCATTAGAACGTCTCCCATGGAAGAAGGCGGGAAGCCAAGCCATATCGTCTTGATTTCAATTCACAGCAGCAGATAAGACAGAGTCAAGACCCTCACCCGTGGGGCAATCAGCCACACCTAAAAGGGGCTGAGATTTGGGTAATTCCAGACAAGTTTGTTGTCAAATGTCATAAATAGATGGGCAGTGGGGCAGTGAAGTCATAGGATCTTAGAGGGAGGAAAAGCCACAGGGAATAGGAAAGTCAAAGCCATGGCTGGCATCAGACTTTCATTAAAGAACAAAGACATCTTATACTTCCTAAAGCTAGGAGTCATGAATTATGGATTATGCAAAGCTAGGAGGAATTTTCATGCTCAGAGTCTATTCCTCACATTTTATAGATGGGAATACTGAGATCTGGAGAGAGCGAGGCAGTGGGCTGCCGCCACGGAGGACTTAGTGGAAGCACTAGTTAAAATTTATGTTACCTTGCCTCTGGGAATCTGGGAATCTCGAGATTTAATCCAACTCCATCATCCATCTCTTAGAGTGAACAATAGAGGAAATAAGAAGTATATTTGGCTGTGGAAATGGATCCTTGATAAAGCCTTGGCTTAATGACTTTGGTTAAAAAATGTTAGGAAATGTGCATGCATGTTTGTTTATAAAGACCCCTTACTATGACCCCCGTGTTCTGTTTAATGTTGAACATGGAGTCTGTTACAGTCAGAATAGAAACAAGGGATGGAGCAGGGCATGGCAAGCCTCTGCTCTGTCACCATGCATGCTGTGGAATAGGGCTAATGGGGGCACCTACTTCCCAAGCCATCAAGTCTATGGTATCACCGGGGGCACCTACTTCCCAAGCCATCAAGTCTATGGTATCACCGGTGTAGAGCACATTGCCCAGCACACCAAGGAGTTCAAAACCTTAGCAGCAGCTATGGCCACACTCTGTGGCTATGACATGGGAAGGCTATATTCTTGTTACTGTCTCATGATGCAACCACACTGGTCATCACTGGAATTCTACTTCTCCAAAAGAACTCTGACACAGATACACATGTGGGGCGGGAGAGTGTCCCAGCAATGCTGGGACACTCTATTTTCAGAGTTCATCTGCTAGAGAGTCTACACCTTTACATAAATGTAAACTTTGTTCACAGTGACGATGGTACCCTTCTACTATCCTCTACCTTATGCTGCAAACACTGACTGGGTCACAGTCATAAAAACAAAAGTGTATTACATTTTCCTCTGCCTCTGCAAAGTACTTAAGAAAAGGCTGGGCGCCACTACAAGTGTCAACCTGAGTCTCTCATGGTTAAAGCATGTGGCAGTACTGACCTGTTGTGCTGGTGGATTTGTCCTGAAAGTGGGCTTTACATCATCAACAACTACTCTTACCTGGTGAAAATGACCTCATGTGTTTTCACATTCTTTTACCTTCCATACCAAAGTAATGGGTTTGCATTAGCCAATGCCCACCCCAGGCTTTTTTTTTTTTTCCTGGAGAATTAATTTATATCACCTATAAAAATATTGGCACATCTGGACAAACTCAGTGTGAGTCTAAATATGACCAAGTTCCACCAGGCTTCTGTGGATAAAAATACCTCTGCAGGCTCTCCAGAAAGGACGGGTAAGAGGAGAGACACGAGGCTTAGCCACAAGAATTGCCTTCAGAGATCTGAAGGGCTGCCTCATGAAAGAGGGAGCAGGCTGCTGAAGGGAGCGCTCCAGAGAGAGCACAGTCAGCTCCGAGAAAGCCTGGAGTTCAAGGGCACACACACATGATGCTCCACATAAGGAAACAGACTTCAGGGAGAACCAGGTGGCACTGATAAATGCCCATATGAAGCATGTTGATCAGCTATCTGCACCTACCTATTCCTCCTTTCTAGAGCTGGTCCAGAATGAGGGAAAACTCTCCGTCTCTGGTGCTCAGTGTATGGTAGGTTGTATGGCCCCTCCCACCTCCATTATTACCTATAACATGAATCTTAAAAAGGTGTTATTAAATAAAAAACTTGGAGCCAGAAATTGGGGTTAAAGCCTGAGAGATCAGAAGAATAGAAAAAGCCACAGCTAACCTCACCTCACCAACTCCGCAGCTTCCAAAGACACCTACTTCCTGTATATCCACGCCTATATGCCTTTCTGTTCTGCTATCTCATTGCTCTGTCCATCCAGCTACATCACTTCCTCTTCCTGCCTAGCTCTGTCACTTCCTGTCTGTCTGTCTGTACAGACCTCCAAACCTCCATGATTAACTAGTGTTGGAATTTAAGACGTGTGCCACCACGCCTGGCTCTGTTCCCAGTGTGGCCTTGAACTCACAGAGATCCACGCAGATCCCTGCCTCCCGAATGATAGGATTAAAGGCATGTGCTACCATTGCCTGACTTCTATGTCTAATTATAGTGGCTGGCTTTTTCCACTGATCCTCAGATGAATTTTATTGGGGGACACAGATAAAATATCACCACAATTCCCTGACACACAGTATGGATTCCTCAGCCCTGGGATGGGATGAGTGCATGACCTAATGGTTAAAAATCTCTCTAGCTCTTTCTCTTTCCACTTAGTCTGGTCTTTAAATCTGGTAAGAGAAACTCGGTTGCTCGGCTTTGAGTTTTGCTACTGCTTCTATACAGGAAGCCGTTTGTCCGTCCTCTATCCTCTCCGAGTCTTCCAATAGCAACACAAAGGCACACATCACATGCCAACCTTCACCACGGGAAGGATTAGAGGGCTCAGCTGAGAAATCACTACAAACCATTTTTCATTTACAGGTGTTCCCCTTTCCCTAGCATATGTTTTGTGTGAGTCTTACTCCTTTTTTCCTACCAGATGAACTTATAATTGTTTGCACATGCTTATTATTTTACTTCAAGAATATTACTACATGGCTATTAAGGAAAATTTGGAAAACAGAAATATGGGATAATCACCTACAGTCTGTATATTATTCATCTCCCATAGTCTTTATGACTGCGTGACGCTGGTCCGTTCCTACACACATTTAACATAGACTGCAGTTTCAAAGTGGATTTTCTTCGCATGTTGAACTGTTCTTTGCTGAGTGGTTGCTTCTGGATAGACCTCCTCTGTCCTCGAGATAAACTGAGTATTCCTAGTTCAAAACCTTTTGAAGCACCAAGGGACAGCACCACTTAGAAACATGGAATGCTGAAATGGGAGAAAGAAAATCAGAACATGAAGGGGTGTCTGATACAACAGCTCATTTTATAGAGGTGGACACTAATGCCCAGAGGGGAGCAGGCAACAGTCTCAGCTTGACTGCAGACCTAGGGCCCTCTGTTCTTTCGCCAACACAACGAATTCACTAGAAATTTGGGATACTGTCTCCTGCCATCCATCCCCCTGCCATCTGCCTCCTCAGTCCTGTGAGTTTGGAACACGTCCCTTAGAACGGTGCATAATGTGTTCTGAGCCACAAATGCATAGCAGGCTGGCTGAACCATCACTAGGATTTGATGAGGATGGCTACTCAGTCAGCCAGCCACTTGAAGGAACGAGTCTTGAAGGCCTCCGCTATCTTAAATGAAACAGGTATTTGTCGATTTATTCTATGTTATTAGAATATTTATTTACTTTTATAGAATCTGGGGGGGGAGCAGCAGGATGGTTCAGTGGGTTAAAGCACTTGCTATAGAATCCCGACAATCTGAGTTCGATCCCTGGACCCCACAGTGGAAGGGCAGGACCATTCCTGGCTGCTACATGCTCACTGTACCTGTGCATCATACACACAGTAAATAAGTAAATACATATACTTTTTAATATAACCCTGAGTTTCCTCCAAAATATCCTCTCAATTAAAAGGAGCCTGTCCCAAGAGTCCCTGGATAGTGTACAAAAGGGAGCACCTCCGCTCAGCACACAGAAGCTTCTCACGTGCTTCTTACTTCTTGGTCTGCCTCTCACAAAAGCGAGCTGGAAAATACCTGGGCTGTGCTTCTGGGTTGAAGATGCCTTTTCCTGCCCATCAGGATCTCCTTTTTTTTTTTTTTTAATAAGGTGGCCGCACCACATCAGAGATCAAAACCAACTGCTGAAGCCATTAAATGCAGATTCAAAGGCCCCATGATGAAGTGACCCCTTTATTAATCACAGAAGGCAATGAGCAGCCACTTTCTCAGACTGCTCCACAACTTAGGTAAATCCCAAAGCTCAAGCTGACGCCCATTTCAGCAGGTAGCCCCTCAAACCGTCTCCCCTCCCAAGCATTGTTTTTAGTCACGAGGGACACAAAATGGGAACTCAAAGGCTGTCCTTTCCATAACTCGTACCCCTGGAAGGACTCGAAAACACCATCTTTTGTTTCTTCACATCACACACACTGTCTAACCATGGGACTTTGGGCCTATGGTGAGTAGTCTGAATGAAGGCCTCAGAGATGTATGAGGAAGTCTGCAAAGGACTGTAGTAACAGAACCACTGCCGCTGTATTTTAATATTTTAGTTGCCATGGCCCCTTGACTGCTGGAATTCCCATATTAGAATTTTAATTATCAAGTTGCTAACATAAGGTGCCTTTCAACTGAGGGAGGATTAACTAACTCCAGCCTTGCAGGGAAGACAAAGGGTTTTTGTTGCATTGTCAGGCACATGAAGTTCCATCCATGTCCTCTAGCCCAGGACTTCTGACAGGGCACTTGCCACACAGGAATCTCTTGGCCTACCTGATACTCCTAGCTTACTATGCAGGCTTGCGCCTGGAGACTAGCAGGCAAGTAAGCTGAGGGCTCTAAGCTGGGTCACAGCATGAAGAATGTGTAAAAGCCTCTGGGTGGAATACGGTGTAGGAGCATGGGAAGGAAAACAGGACTCTTCCTCCTCAGGGGTAGAGCCCCCAAGTCATGTCCCCACTGCACAATTAAAACCCTCTCCAAAGGCATAACCTCAGAGGGGAAATCCAGCTCATCCATCCCAGTCCCCCACTCCATTCCTTTACTTTTCCTCCACTCTCTAGTTACCTCGCCCCCCGCCACTCAGGAGGCAGTCACCACTGGTCAAGTTGAAGATACGCAGGGCACTGAGGACAATGGAATACCAGTTGGAGGGTTTGACCCGAGGCCCAGGAAGCCAGCTTGGACAGGACAGCGGGAATTTTCCTTGAGGCCAGGTGAATCTATAGATGCTACAGAATCTAGTAACTGATGGGTGAGAATTCCTCTGCCAGGTCACCCTCCTGAGGCTATAGTCAGGTAACCCTCCTGAGGCTATAGTCAGGTCACCCTCCTGAGGCTATAGTCAGGTCACCCTCCTGAGGCTGTAGTCAGGTCACCCTCCTGAGGCTGTAGTCAGGTCACCCTCCTGAGGCTGTCTTCAGGACATCAGTGAAGAGTCACTTACAATGAGACAGTATGCTGCTTGAGTGTGTGTGTGTTGACATCTGTTCTTGCCCCAGAGAATGGAGAACAAGGCTACGTGTCTTGTCTCAACTCCCTGGAAGTCTTAGCATTCTGAAACCTTACATTATTTCCTTTATCTACTGCCATGCTTCCTTAAAGTTTCAAAGTAGAACAGCTGGTTTTAAGGTCCTTCCCAATAGTGAGGCCCTAGATTCAGCTGATAAATCCAGGTCAGAAGCCAGGATTATTCCAGTAATCTCGGTGGCTCTTTCTTTGCCAAGTAATGGTAGGAATGTGCTTCAGTTGAATGTCCCCCACCCCAGCTACCCTGCAACTGGCTGGGAAGAACATGGTTATTTCTGGCTGCCTGCTTGCCAACCCAGACATCTCACACAAAGACAGGCTGATGAATAGCATCTTTAACGACATTAAATCCTAGAAAGGGTTATCGAGAACAGCGAGTACACAAAGGACAGACTCATGGCTTTGAGAGCAAGCCAGAGAAAGAGAGAGAGAGAGAGCAAGAGACTGTGCAGGTGGCTGTGAGGGAAACCGACATGAATTACAAAGAAAAGGTGCCCGGACTTAGCAGAAACAAGCCTGGTATTGGGAGACGGGGGTTTGAAAACAGATGTGAGGGCTCGGTCACCTCATCACCACGGGAAAGCAAAGCCCACAGCTTCTCAGTCCGTGTGCTCTCTCACTTCTTTGTGCTCCCTCTCCCTCCCATGCCCCTGAATATGTTGGTACAGGGGAGTGGGTTTTGGGGCCCTCAGAAGAATAGCGTAGGACTGAAGCTAATGTAACACAACCCCTGAAAAGCACTGTTCCAGGCGAGCCTGGGAGGCTAGGGGAGCATCTCGGAGTGAGATGGCAACTTCACGTTCTCCAGAGGGGGTTGGACATAATGACCAAGTTGCAGCTTTGGGACTTTGTGATCTTTTAGAAATCACCCGTCTAGACTAAACCCCTCCTCTGTGGAATGCTGATAAACATCCCGTCATTTGATTTTCAAGTGTGTAAAAGCAGCACACAAATTGGGTACACCGCAGGCATGAGGCAACATTAGAACTCAGTATGAAGATCATCCTCGGTGTCCAAGATCAGAACCCAGGTGCCAGTCTACAAAGACGAATAAATCAAGAAAGAGCAGAAAGGGGGCTGGGAGTGTTCAGCAGTAGAGCCCTTGCCTAGCATGAGGAAAGAAGGATCTGGCTTCAATCCCAGCACAAATAATACATACATAAATACAAAAAAAAAAAAAAAAAAAGAGGCAGAGTGTCAAAGAAACAAGGAAAAACTGTGGACCAAAGGGGAAAGAGGCACATACCACCAAATTCTTCAGCATCATTTCTAGTAAGTATTAACATTCACAAGGAGGCAGTGAATTGCCAGAGATGTGATTTAAAAAAAAAAAAAAGAGGAGCAGAAAAACTACCAAGCAAAGGAAGGCAGACTCCAGAAACCCATCGCCGAGACCAACAGCCCCTAGGCGTTAGGTCATGGCTCCAACTTCAATCTTTCTTTTTCTCAATGTATGAAGTGCTTAATAAAATGCAACGAGCAGCCGCAAGGGGAGGCAAGAGCTCCTGGAGGTCATCAGGACTTCCTCGGAAGGTGTAGGTGTTAATGTGGAGACTTCCAGCCAGTCAGTGCTTACAGTATGTGGCCAGCCTTCTCAACTCAAAAGCACAATGATCAACAATTCAGAGGAAAATACAAATCCCCAAAGAGCTTCCATCTCATAAGGAGTTAGACACACTCAGATGAAATGATAACTTCCGATGTGAGATGCCCCAATGAGGCTGGAAAGTCGGGGCAGTGATTTGAGCCAGGCCTTGGAGAACCAGGGGACTACAGAAGAAGGATAAAGTCACTTTTTGCTATAGAGACAAGTTAATTAAAAAGAAGCTCCATTGCCCCTCCCCACCAGGTAACAGGGGCTTCATTGTATTCTGGAATTCTTACAAGGAAGCGGATGGCAATGGCTTCTTTCAGGGGAGGGAATGATTACGGTCACACAGAATGAGCTGCTGTCTTTCACTGAAAAGGTGACTTTGAACAGACCCCTAAGCCACACTCTATAAGATCACTTCTCTGGGCTTCTGTAGTGCTTAATTCACATCCCTGCCCCCAACATGAACCCGGATTCTCTTACCTGTTACCAACCTATACAGACTGCCTCCACAACTCAAATACCCCAGCAGACTAGGAACTCCCCTTATTTTTGCGTTCATGTATCATCTTTTGTAAAACATGTTACATCCCAGTGAGACAGAGCAAAGCTGCCACCACCCTCAGGAAGTTGATGGTTCGACAGCAGAAACGGACTCATGACTAGATGCCAACAGCCCCGTGCTGTCCAGTCACCCAGTCCAGTCCATCCAGCACAGCCAAGTGAAGGAGAAGAGGACGCGGAGAAGCAGCCTAACCTGGCAACGGGGGACACTCAGAAACAGTGGGTGGCCGGGACAAAGGCATCAGTGTGTACAGTGAAAAGGGACGGGAAACCTACGTGGCCAGATGTCATAATGTGAGTCCAAAACTGGGGAGAAACTAGAACAGCCAGCATTCACTGACGGCCAACTTGGTGGGAGCTGAGTGAGTCCTCACACACACCCCATGATGTAGACGGACGGTAACCAAACTACAGCCTCCAAAGGCTAGAAAGACCAAGGAACTGGTCTAAAACCTCCTTTGTAGTTGTCCCAAGGGGCTCGGAATCTGCTCATAAACAATGAGAAGGCAGTTAGTTCATTTGTTTAATAGGTTTTTATTTGTTTGTTTTTAAACAGGATTTTGCTTTGTAGCCCTGGCTGGCCTGGGCTGGCCTGATTTTGCTATGTAGTCCTTGCTCCATAGACCAGACTGGGCTTGAACCAGCACAGATTGTCCTGCCCTTGCATCCTAAGTGCTGAGATTAAACACGTCTGCCACCATTCCCAGATGCATTTTCATCATTGTTTTTAGTTAGCATATAAAACAGTGGGTTTCATTGTGATTTCACGTACATGGATCATCAAATCCTTAGCTCACAATCCCCACCCCATTGGCCTTCTTGCTCTTCTCCTCACCCAAATAGTTCCTGCTTTGCTTTCATGTCACACATGTATCTAAATCTAGATTCTGTATGGGAACACAACCAATACGTCTTTTCTCTCACCATTGCCTCCCCCTCCCATTAGTGCCCTTATTCACCTCAAATAGCCCCCTTCTACTTCCATGTCACACACACACACACACACACACACACACACACACACACACATATACACATATATATACACACACACACACATATACACATACACATATATACACATACATACACATACACATTTTAATATCTGAAAGAAAACAGAATATTTGTGAATCTGGATTATTATGCTTAACCAGAGAATCTCTAGTTCCACCCATTTCCTTACAGATGCCATAATTTAATTCTAACGTATGACTGAATACAACTCTATTTTACTTACACAGGCACACACTACCATTACCACATCAATACAACTCTATTTTACTTACACAGGCACACAGTACCATTACCACATCACATCACATCTATTTTATCCATGCACCTGGGCTGATTCTGTACTTGGGTTGCTGTGAAAGTGCCTTAATAAACACGGTTTGTAGGTATCTATGTAGTATGATATTTTTAAAAATGCAGAATTCTTCACATACTTGGATGTATCTTCATGCAAGGGCCATGCTAATCTTTTGGGTATCATTCAAACTTTATTATATGTGCTCCTGAAGAGGGTCTAAGAAATGACTTCAAATAGGAGGAAAGTCAACTCAAATTTGTGTCCCCAGAGCCCACTCCTACAAGATATAGAGAGTAGAAATGAAGGGAAATCCAATCAGAGTTAAGAGATCCAACTCGTTAAGTTAAGATTAGAAGTTACCAAAGTAGTCCTGTGCGTGGTAGGGCAGCCTGGTGCAGCAGGCTGAGGAAGAGGTGTTAGGTCTGCACAGCTCATGAGCATCATGCTGGCTGCCTTGGGTTCAGACTACCTTTCCAAAGATGTTTTTATGGAGAACGGCTTTGGGAGAACGGTTTTCCTGTGAAGAGAAGCCAGAGCACCTGTGTTTCCCAGGATGCAGTATTTGGTTCTTAAGCCCAGGCTTCTTGTGTAACACAAAGCACTGCATGTGTAAGTGGCAGGCACCAGCTCTATCCATAACTCTCTAGAAACTGAGTCATGGAGAAGCAAGCAGTTGGCATTTCTCTGCCTGTTATAGCTGCCAGCATCCATGAAACCAACTAGTCTGGTGTGAATAAAAGGTCTTAATTTCTTCACGGTCTTGACAATATTTAAGAGCAAAACCGAATCAGCAGGCTTAGAGACAGGCAAAATGTAGAAAGCAGAGGAAGAAAGGAAACAAAGGGATATTCCAGGTCTTTGGTCTGAGTGGAAGAGGGGGGTAGGGTTGGGTTGCACCACTGAGATGGAATCTATGACACAAGGTAGAAGAGCAGAGGCTGCTGGGAAATGGCTGTCTATGAAGCATGAAACTTGATGATGCAGTCTAAAAGAAGGCTGGATTAAAGGTACAGCCACAGAAGTTATTGACATCACAAGTGTTTGAAACCATGCGATTGGATGGTGTGTTAGACCCTCTCTAAGTCCAGGACAGAGAATTCAAAAGAAGCGTCATCACGCCCAGTAGAACGGCTATCGCAAGGGATACACTCAATACATAGCTGTCAATCAAAAAGCCAGAAACACATCTAGACTTTGCTGGAGCTGTTGTTTAAACTAAGGCTGATTCACCATTACCTGTCTAAGGCTAACCCAGACTTCCTAGCGTCAGAGAGTCACATGGCTCTCAGTCAGTTCCACACACAAATGATTTCAGGTTTCTCATTCCCTCACGCGCAATACAGAAGCAGAATGTGGTCCAAGGATCACAATTTCAAGTTCGTTTAAAAAGCAGTACTGCAGGGTGTCTTGTAAAAGTTCTATTATCTACAGAATCGTTCATTCAAAAACAACAAAGTATCCACTTCATTGAAGACATACTAAATTAACTAAAAGCTAAAAGCTCTAAGGGACCGAAACCTATAAACATTTCCTTAAAGGAAATGCCAAATCAGAGTGATGGCCAAAACATCAGCCTGGTATCTTCAGCAAATCAGTGAACCTCTATAACTTTCAACTTCCTCATTATAAACAGATCAATTCAAAAATGCATCTTCATAAGCAGATGAAGCCAGGCTTTGTAATGCAGCACCTGGCACCTCCTGCAAAAAGTGGTGACTCATTCATCACAACCAGCATAAGCCAACCAGGGAAGAATTAATTACTCATGAAAAGTAAGTATTCATGAGCCAGTTAGAGTAGCACATGCATTTAATCTCAACATTTAGGAGGCAGAAGCCAGCCTGGTCAGCTAGGGCTAATAGTAAAACCTGATCCTAGAGAGACAAGTGTATGTCACATGGCATCTCTTACCTTTGTCTCCTAACTCCATATGGTCAGTTGGGAGTATATAGAACCTGGAGCAATGGCCAAGGCCAGAAAAGTAGAACGATGGGGTGAAGGGTACCATAGGAGGAAATCACAAGGTAAAAGTAATTTGAAGGGGAAAATTGGAGAAAATGGGGGGGGGTGTTAATTAGGATAGGGAGGGTAGGTCAACACAGAGAAAAGGAGGAGCTAACAAGGATGTCTGAAAATGTCGTAAGAAGTCATCTATTTACCTAAAATTACATATAATACATATAAGTCTATATATATTCACATATGAATATATAAACTATATATGAGTATATGGTTTAAGTGAGATTTTCATATCTAGTGACAATGGTTTCCCCAAGACCCATTGACTAACAAACCCCCAACATGAGGCATGTTAAGTCCCCTTATGAGTTGCTAGTCAGGGAGGTCCAAGAAGACTCCTAAAACACAATAGGCTACTGCTGCTGCCTTTCACTGCTCCCCAGGGGTTGAAGGGAAGTCCCTGTTGCTGAAGACACCATGGACTTGAGACAGGGAAGGGAGAGGATTTGAGCTGGATCTGACCTGAAAGCCTCTTCTTGAGAACTAGCTTTTATGATGCTAGATGTCACCGAGCGAAGTTCCAAAGAGGGAAACTACAAATAGTCCTGCACAGCTGTGACACCTGTGAACCACAACAGTGACCAGGATAGTGCAGCATCTTCAAGAGTACCATAGTGACGCTCACATCTCAGCAGTAACCAGCAGCTCTCTAACTGGACCCACTCAGCAAGAGGGAAATCATGCTCGGTACGGGAAAGCTACCCAACCACTCAGGGCTGGTGTGATCACAGATCTTGGAGGACCTACAGCTGACACTTTACTAAACCGGCATAATTCTTAACTGCATTCTGAATATTCTACCCACAGATGAGTGCAACTCTCACTCCTCAACGAAGAGACTTCTCTTCGCAACAGACGGGGACCATTATAGAAAGAAAAACAACTGATCAGACTGCAGAGGACAAGTGACTGTGCGGTGCCCAGACCAAATGCTACATCACAATACAACTCCCGCGCCCAAGGCTCAGGGACATTGTGGAATCGGAGAAAGAATGACCGTAAGAGCGAGAGGAACGGGACAGCGGCTGTGGCATTGTGTCTCCTGGATATGTCAGGGAAGCTACACCCATGAAGTCTCAACGATACGACCGCCTAAACAAGATGACCACCAATAGACGTGCTAGCGCGGAAGGGGTGGGTCTCACAAGGCCCCAACCCTAGATAAAGAACTACAGGCAGTCAAGGAATACTAAGAGTGAGAGAAAATAGTCCTCCCCAGGGAAGAGCCCTCCAACTGGTTATCCAATACCAAGTAGTCATTCCTGAAACGGTATGGAGACTGAGCAAATTGTATTTATATACTTAGGAAAGCGCGCGCGCGCGCACACACACACACACACACACACACACACACACACACACACACACAGATATATGAATGAATGTATTATCTGTATATGTAACAACTATTTTTTAAAAAGTGGCCATGAATTTAAGAGAGCAAGGGTGGGACATGGAAGGGGTTGGAGGGAGAAAAGGGAAAATAATGGAATTATATTTTAATGGAAAGAAAAAAATTAAAGGCCACTTACTGGGGGACAGTAAAGAGCATTATCAATGTCACTGAAGGTTTAAAGTACTCCGAACTTAGAAGCATAGCAGAAATAACAGTAATTAACATTAAGTTCCTACTGGGTTTTTACTTATTTAATACACCTCTACACACACGTAAATGTATGATTATTATTCCCATTTTCCAAATGGAAAACCAAAAGCCAGCCAACAAAAATTGGGAGATTGGGAAATAAACCCAAGATGTGTGTTTTCAGAGTCCCAAGCTGCCACTGCCTCCTCCAGGCAACCAAGAGTGTGTTTCATGCCATATGTTTGTGGGGAAGGCACACTCTCCACTGCAGATACTGCTCTCCATCTATTCGGAAGGATAGTTCATAAAAACCTAAACATCAAGTGGATATGTTTTCTACATTGACTAGGGTACTATTTACAGATTCTAAACACTGAATGAGAAGATCTAATGTCTTCTCAAGCAAGAAAAAAATCACAGTGCATCATGGGTAGACACATGAACTTCACGTATTCCCAGTCAAAGGGCTGGGAAGTGAAGCTTGGAGGCTACTGTGAAGGGGAAACACTCCATTTGCCAGCTCAAGTTCCCACTGTGCTGACTAATTGATTTAGTTTAGTGTGCATTCCTCTCGGATGCAACGTTTCCTTGTTTTTGTTTTTTTTTTAACTAATGTGAAAAATGGGACAGATGACTAAGATATGGCTACTATGGCTGTCCATGAACATTTATTTTTAAGTGTTCAGTAGTGGAGTATTCACCTGGGGCACTCAAGGCCCTGTGTTTGACAACCAGCACAGCAAACAATAAGCAAATCAATATTTTATTTTCTCTAACACCATACCCCCCCAAAAAATCTTTATTTCATTTTACTTAATTTTTAAAGAAATGGAGGCAAAATGCCCTAAATAACTAATTACATAAACCAAAGGTTGTGATTGCTCAGAGTAATATCACAAAAGTTTTAGTCTTGAGAAAAATGATATTGCCATGTAAAGTAAAAGGGTTTGATACAAAATAAGTGTCATTAAGATAGTCACAATTAGTTGGGTATGGTGGCTCACATTTGTAACTATGGTACCTACAGTGTAAAAGCAGAATGACTGGGAGGGAGATCAGCCTTGGCTACGTCGTGAATTTGAGACCAGCCTAGTCTCAAAACACCACCATAGGTAACAAAGATTTAAAAAAAAAAAGAGTCTTAAAGAAACTATAGCAAAATATTAAAAATGGCCAGGCGATGATGGCGCACGTCTTTAATCCCAGCACTCGGGAGGCAGAGCCAAGTGGATCTCTGTGAGTTCGAGGCCAGCCTGGGCTACAGAATGAGTTCCAGGAAAGGCACAAAGCTACACAGAGAAACCCTGTCTCGAAAAACAAAAAAAACAAAAACAAAAACAAAAAAATTAAAAATGACTGTCATTTGAGCCTAGGAGAGAGTTAAGTATTTTCATTTTCCTTTTTCCCCCTTTGCCTTTATTTTAATTGAAAAAACAAATTTTCATACAATAGATTCCGATCATGCTTCCCCACTTCAAATCCTCTCAACCCCCACTCAATTCCATGACTGCTCCCTCTGTCTCTCAAACAAACAAAAATAAAAATTAAAACACACACACACACACACACAAAATAGAAACCAAAATAAAATATGCAAGCAAAAGATCAATAAGACAAAAAAAAAAAAAAGAAAGAAAGAAAAAAAGAAATGCCCAAACAAAGCACAATGAGGCAAAAGTCTACAAAAATACCATTAGGTTCATTTTCTGTTGGCCAACTCCTCCTGGACATGGGGCCTATCTTGAAGTATGATTAATATACCCAGACTCCATTGAAGAAAACTGAGTTTTCCTTTGCTAGCAGATATCAATTGCAGATAGTTTTGTGGTTAGAGGTAGGAATCTGTATCCACTTCCCCGTCTCAGCGATGGGAACTCACCTGGCTTGAACCTTTCTCTGACTTTTCTTTTGATGCACATGTATTACTTATTTTAATTACAGAAAAAGTAGTTCTTAAACAATTTGGAAGGAGAAAGCAATGGGAAAGGTGAACAGAACAACTCAAAATATCTGTTTGTTTTAAAATATGTATATTTTACCCACACGTGTGTATACGCACCATGTATGTGCCGTGGGACTGCGGAGTGCCAGAAGAGGGCATCGGTTCCCCCAAAACTGAAATCACCAATAGTTGTGAGCTGCCATGTGGGTACTGGGAACCAAACGGGTTCACTGTCGTATGTGCTCTCAAACTGGGGTTCACTGTCACGTGTGCTCTCAAACTGGGGTTCACTGCCACGTGTGCTCTCAAACTGGGGTTCACTGCCACGTGTGCTCTCAAA
>CABHPQ010160024.1:24769-46082 GCA_902168405.1 Peromyscus aztecus
ACTGGGGTTCACTGCCACGTGTGCTCTCAAACTGGGGTTCACTGTCACGTGTGCTCTCAAACTGGGGTTCACTGCCACGTGTGCTCTCAAACTGGGGTTCACTGTCACGTGTGCTCTCAAACTGGGGTTCACTGCCACGTGTGCTCTCAAACTGGGGTTCACTGTCATGTGTGCTCTCAAACTGGGGTTCACTGCCATGTGTGCTCTCAAACTGGGGTTCACTGCCATGTGTGCTCTCAAACTATTGAGCCGTCTTTGCTGTCCCACATCTTCTATCTTCTCTCCACTGAACCTTCTCAAGCTCTTAAAGTTTTGGGCTCTCTAGAGACTTATAGTTTCCATGTTGCTTGGAAGTTCATTGCACAGGGGCTTGAGAGATGTCTCAGTGGTTAAGAACACTGGTTGCTCTTCTAGAGGTCCTCAGCACCTACATGGTGGCTCACAACTATAACTGTATGTACCTGTCTATACAGTCTCTATAGTCTTCCAGAGGCCCTTAGTTCAATTCCCAGCACCCACATGGCAGTTCACAGCTATAACTGCATGTAACTGTCTATATAGTCTATACAGTTGATAACTGTATATAACTCTATACAGTCTATAACGGTGGTCCCACGGGATCCAGTGCCCTCTTTCGGTATGCATTTATACACACAAAACACCATACATATAAAATACACAAATAAATATTAAAAGAAGTTCATTGCACAAAAGCACCTTCTTATGCTTCTTATATGTTGTAAACATTTTGAATAGTTGTTTCACAGATAGATTAATAGAGAAGGAAGGGGGAGGAGAAGACAGGGAAAGGGAAAGAGATGCCGGCCTTCCTTTGCCAAAACATTCCAGAAGAGCCCCCCTTTTTTAGGAGAATTCTATTTATGTCATGATCCGTTATCCAATTGAATAGAGCATTTGGTCTGAGAGACAGAGTTCACATTCAGCTGGCCAGAATGGATCAACGAGTCTTTGGTTGACCCAAAACAAGAGAAAAGAGTGACCCTTACAGAGAGAGTAGGCATAGGCGGGGCAGGAAGTGTGCTTGGGCTTTTGGGAGCCAGAAGGCCATGTGGCAGATGCATCGCGGCCATGGTAACTGTCTCAGGTTCTATACTAGTTCTCAAGTTTTATAATTAATAAACGGTAAAAGAAATCCCAGCACCACTTAACAAATTTAGACTCAACTTCTCTCTCCAATTCAACTCTCTCTTTAGAGACATCAACTACCCACTTTATAGACATACATAGCTAACTGTCAAACCCTAAATGGAGAATGCAGGTAACCAGTCACTGAATGAACTAGTTACCATGCAACTGGGACAGAAGATTAATTTAACCTCACACAAAAGTCTAGGCATACTTTCTGTCAGTCACAAATATCAAAATGGCAAGCTGAAAGCTACCTGGTGGAAAACACCATCCAGAACTGATTTTCTTAAAGGAAAAAAAAAACTGGCTCTGCTGGCCAGAAATGTTGAATCGAGTCTGGCAGAAGGGCTGGAGTAGCGCTACACAAACTGTATAATGAGCTTCGGCAGCTGTTTACATCTGGGAATGTGTATCACGTACACATGACTCCATATGCAACCAGAAATCCTTTAACCACTTTCAAAACACCAGTCATAACACAGTCCCAAGAAGAATAATAGTATGCATATTTTTAAAAAGAATACAATGATTGGAAAAGCTTTGGGAAATTAACACAGCCCTACTGTGGAGGTCAAATTCATATGTAATACAAAATGAAAACAAATCTGGCACACTCAACATTTGTCTTGTGGCTGTCATGGGCAGACCATGCAATGGTGAAAGAATAAAATTGGGACCAGGGTGGGACGCACAGGTGCGTCACACCATCTGTGTGGGCACAGGAATATTCTGCTTGTTCCCACTGCTTACTGGAGCAAGGTCAAGGCTCCCTGCCACTTGTCCAAGGCAGACCGCCAAGGCCAAGCGCACTTGCACACTTTTTCCTCATAAAGTGCTTCTGTGAGGTTGTGAGTCATCAGCAATGCCAATGCAACTCTCAAGGGCCACGTCTAGCATGGCTCCAGGGATGGGCCAGACTGAGGAGGCAAAGATATGAAGACAACACAAACCAACAGATATACAGATACACAGGAAAGCTAGGTTTGGGTAGATTGGGCCCTCAGATGGAGAAACATCAGCACCCCGAAGCTCAGTGCATCTATTACATAGAGTTGAACAGAGAGAGGTAGGGTCGTTGCATACAGTTGAACAAGGAGGTATGGTTATTGCGTACACATAAATAGGGAGGCAGGGTTTATGATATACAGTTGAATTGAATTGAGGTCAAGCTAATCTTGATAGAGTCATCTCTGTAGGGGAACAGTCTTCAGGACATAATATGGGGAGGTGGAGGGAAGAGTTATGATGGGCATCCTCTGCATACACTGTCAACATCTGTACATGGACCAAAAGGGAAGTTGTTGCCATCCCTCTGTCTGAGGCGAGGGTCCTCGACATGGCCAACCTGCATCAATAACATACATAACATAATAACTCAGGACTACACACTCAGGGCTTCCTTCACCCCCACACTCAAGGTTCTGTAAAGTGAGAGGCAAAGAGGAGAATGAGAAAAACTTGAAAGATAGAAGTCTGAAGTCTCAGAGGGAGCAGGGGCAATTTTGTGTGACCATGAGGCATACCTTTAGAATTTCAAGCTATGTCAACTAGGTATCATTGATTTCAAGAAATCAATTTCAAGTGGGAATTGTGTCAAGCATAGAAAGTCTACACAAATTTGTTGTGGACTAGAGGGAAATCTACAAGCATGTCCTTCTTTCCTTAGGCGACCTCTGGATCCGTTCTCATCCCCAAGACTATCTGCAGAGCCTCCCTCCTTTCCCATCGTGACGTTTTTAGGAAGCTGGTATGGGAGGGCACAACTGTTTTGATCTCCACCTTTTTCCTATGTATTCTCGAAATCACTTGGCATTCCAGCACCTGTAAAGACCGATTTTCATAACTCCAATGTTCATATTGGCTCATATAAACAGTTCTCAACCTGTGGGCCACAACCCCTTTGGGAGTCAAACGACCCTTTTACTGGGGTCCCTGAAAACTAGCAGAAAACACATATTTTTACATTATGATTCATAACCGTAGCAAAGTAACAGTTATGAAGTAGCAACAAAAATAATTTTATGGTTGGGGGTCAACACAACATGAGGAACTGTATTAAAGGGTCCAAGAATTAGGAAGGTTGAGAACCACTGCTGTAAAAGCTACACGTGACATGTGCCCATTCTACAAACAGCCTTCAATGACCACAGTGAAGGTAAACTATGGCTGGGGTACTATGTCAAGGGCTTAGACTTTGGAATGAGATAGACTTGAGTTCAAATCCTGACTTTGTCCGGCAAATCCTATGACCTTGGGCTCATTACAGTCCTGAGTCCAATGGGACTGGCAGGAGCAGGGAATGAGATAGCTTCCAAAAAGCAAGAGCAGCTCTTAAATTCCACGTTCTGGTGCTACCTAGAGACTAACTCTTTCAGATGATAGAACTTCTCCTCCTAGTCAGGTGATAGGATTGAGAACAGAGAATACATTTTCAACTTGTCACTCCATCAGAAAAGCTGTCAGGGAAAGGGTATTCACTGCTACCAAAGTGATTCAGCTAGCTCTATTCCATTTCTTCAGCTATAAATGAAAGAACTATACACATACACACACCCCTCCCCCCCACAGAACTCGAAATTCCAAGGGCCGTGTGCTTGGAAAATGCAGCCTAGCCACACACGAGTGCCTGCGCACACCCAGTCACATTCTCTTGCCATCACGTATGTCAGCCTTTGACGAACTGGACTGCAATGTGGCTCTCAAAGGTACTTTCCATCCGTACTGCACAGGAAAATGTGTGCCATGGAACATGTGACCCACACAGCAATGAGTGTCAGAGCCTTCTCCGTATCCTTCCAAAGGGCAAGGAACTTGCGCACATAGCCAGTCTCAAAACGTTCGTTGAGAGCAGAGATTAGAGAGAAGCTGAGAACGTGGATGAGGTCTTCCTCTCAACTCATCTCTGTAGCCCTGGGCTACACTGCCTGGCACAACCTGGATCAGCTAATCTTTCTAACCTGGAGACGTGTCAATGGAACTGAGCTATAATCTGCTCTAAGAGAAGGAGGATGGTGAGGTCTCTGGGGTTCTGGTTCTGCTGGTGTGCTCAGTAATGCTGCCCTAGGTACTTTACAACAGTCCTGGAAATCAGAGATGATTGCTACAGGATTGTCGAGAGTGTGTGTGTGTGTGTGTGTGTGTGTGTGTGTGTGTGTGTGTGTGTGTTTTAATGAGTAGGCAAGAGTTCAGAGTGATAAAGTGGCTTGCCCCGAATCCCAGAGCCAATGAAGAACAGAGCTGAGATTTGAACCTTCTGGACAAAAGGAAAAAAGAAGATGCTAAGCAGACAGCATCCCTGGTCTGAAGGGAGGTCAAAGCAACCATGGACTTGGCTGAAGGTGAAGGCTACGAAGCCTGGGCTGAATGTCTTAGCCCATGTTGACTGCCACAGGACTTGCTCTCTGCAGACTACCCAGCAGGAGACGGAAAGAGCATTAGTGCATTTTCCAGCAAAACTGGCCAGGCTAGCGGCTTGTGTGAGGGCAGTGCCAGCCTGCTTACTACCGACGGACCCACACGTTCATGCCAGCTCATCAAAAAGTTGCAGGCATCTGAGCTCCCAAATGAGAACACTATGGACATTTTCCAGACAGACAGATAGGAGGAGAGGGGCCCTGAACAATTCATCTTAAAGGAAGAAACATAATGACTCTTGATTTTTGGTTTTTGGTTTCTTTTCTTTTTTTCTTTTTTTTTTTTTTTTAAATCAACCTCCAAGCAGTCCTAGCTCCCACATGTTTTTTTCACAGAAACGAAAAAAGAAACTTATTTTTTAAAAGGCATGAGCAGGACAGCTGCTGCTTCAAGGGGCGTTTGGCTAAGTGTTTTTAATAGTTTTGTTAAAACTTAGCATGTAAACAACGCTGTGCCTTCTATGATTAGAGGGGAGGCCAATCTAACAAAATCAAACTTGTTTAAACGTCCTCTATTCTTAATAGTGACATCAAACAGAAAACGAGACTCTTAAATATCCATAAACAAACAAAATGAAACACTCGGTGTAATTCATTTTGAATGCATCTAGGAATTCAGGAACGGTTTTCCCATAGAGACCTCGGGTTTGCAAGCTCAGAGTACGTCATCCTAATGATATGAGGGTAACCGGGGAACTCTCTCAAATGTCTTTGGCCTCTTGATGCTCACATATCTTAGTCCCAATGAGACTAAGGAGGCATCTTCTATATCACGAGGGCTTACCGTCCTTGGTTTAGTGGGGAGGCAACCATGATTCATGATGCTGGAGAGAAATTAAAACCAGATCAAGAATTAATTTCCCTGAGCTGGAAGAAAGGAAAGGAAAACAAAAGAGGACAGATAGAAGGTACTGATGTGTGTTCACTATCCCAAGCTCGCTGGAGCCAGGAGCATGTGCGAGGCATGCTCATTACATGTTCATCGTTCAAAGGTGTAACTAAAGGAATCAGTGTTAAATACGCACATGGGCTAACTATCCTTTCAGACTACGAGGTAGTGGCCAGCAACGAGCTCCACGTATTGCTGGGAAAGATTGGGTTGTTTCTATCTGAAAGCAGTTCTGGTCAGCCCTGTAGCATCTGTGCTTGCACACTACCTCTAAGTAAATAAACACACAAGATCAAAATTTGCAACCCAAGCTGCGCTCCTCTCCAGCCGTGCCCCACCCAGAGCCATCACCAGCTACTTGGAGAACACACCACCCTCGAGAATACTGTGGGGGTGTACTGAGCAGCTCCCTGGGTCCAGAGAGCCTGAACCCTCCCCGCACAGAGCAACCCTTCTTCTGCAAGTCCTTCAGCACTCCTCTTCCTGGCTTGCTCTCTAAGGCACATAACCTGGTTTGTCACCGTTGTTGTCCCAAAAGCGTTCGTGCTAACAGCAGGCACCGGAAGGAGAGAAGCATTTCAGCCTTCCATTTAGGAGCTCATCGGACTGACTCACAGTCAAGGCGTAAATTAACTGTTTTAACTACTGATCCCTGTCCCACCCAAAGTCATACTTAAGTGGATCCAGATTAACAGAAGAACGGCTACCGTGTCGGTGTCTGCCGGGAATGGTGCGAGATGATTTAGAAGGAATCGGTTCAGCTAGAACATACAAGGCCTCCAGAAACACCACACTAGGTAAAACTGTGCAATTAAAAACCACAGGGCTCATGGGGGAACGGGAGTGGGACACACCACTCAAAACAAAATTTAAAAGACAGACATCTAAGAACAGTAGTGTCAGAGTTCCACACACGTTCAGCGGCTGATACGTAATCGCAACAATAAAAGTGGCACTTGGCCGTGAGATCAACCTGAAGAAGTGGCTATCAGAAGGGGGGCAGCGTGGCGTTAGTGGGAGCCGGTGGGAGGGGGCTGGTGAAACCAGATGTGGGCAGGTGTGGTACCTAACACAGCTGTTGAGCTGAGGGAATCTGAGTTCCCAAGTGCCTCACTTTGGCTGAAGTGGTTTTCAGATCCTTAATATACTTGAGACTCACATCAGTAAGCTCCTTGGTCGATCAGTAAGGTTGAGAGCGTTTTTCATGTTTGAAACAAATGGTTTTTGGGGGGTTTTTTTGTTTGTTTGTTTTGTTTTGTTTTGTTTTGTTTTGTTTTGTTTTGTTTTAGCTCACTGAGCCTTAACAGCACTAGCAGACAAAGTCCACTTTCTAGGAAGAGAAACTGAGGCTGAGGGAAGGCAAGTGATTCCCAGTGCCACATCGTTGCTGATAGATCAGCCGCAGAGCAGGTCTGCAGGCCTTCCTCCACTATCTGAAACACTGTTGGAAGTAGAGGAAGAAATGCTCACCTCTTCCGACTTGGAAGCGGAGTAGATCCTGCCCTGACTCTTTCAGGATGTCTTGCTGTCTAGGCCACTGAGACACAGACGCGGTCTGTGTAGTGCTGCATGGTCCCTTACTCACACTACGAGCTACGTGTGGAAGATAACTCAGCTTCACACCACGATTTTGTTTCTAGTCTCTCAACTCATTGTGCTGACGCTCAGACAGACCGAAGAGAATTTCAGTGGATTTTTCCGAAGCTGGATGATTCACTTTTAGAAGACCCTTTTACTGGTTTACAAGAACTCTTCCTGGAAGCTGATGTTCTTCTCGCTCTCTCACAAGGGAGAGAAAGCTCTTATTCCATAAAAGAGTCACTGCACAGGGAGTCTGACCAAGTTCTTCGCAGCTCCGCACCTGCCCTCAGAATCAAACCCCAGCGTGCACTGCTCTCCCCAGGGAGCGTGGCAAGCCCGGTTTCTGCTCCTTCTTCACCTGCCACTGGTTGTGGCAGACACACTGCCGCGTGGACAGTCCCCCGGCGTCCCATGGGTCCTCACTCCCAGACTCTGAACTTGCTATTCCTCACTCCGTCATCTCATCTCCCGCCACCCACTGTTTCGTCACGCCATTTCCGTCTCCACATCCCAGCCTCCATGTCCTCTTTCCCCCCAGAAGCCCTCTGGAGTTCTGTCCCCAGATCTAGAGTCAACGTCCCTCTCAGGTACTTCCCCAGCTCATGTACATTCCTACTGTAACCACTAGTTCACTTTATTCAAATCTCTCATGCATTTGCCCGGTTGCCGGGTGCTGTGACGGTGGGGACTGTATCTGGTAATGCATAAGTGAATGAATGCACTCACACAGCGTATTTCACAAAAGAGCTTCAGTGTGCAACAGCTCATCTGATCCTGTCCTTCTTATGAGGCAGATGGGAAATCAAGCAAAGGATCCAAGAAAGTGAATGCATTACCCTGGTCCTGTGACCAGTAGATGATGGCGCGAACATTCTCTCGTCAACTCAAGTTATAAAAAACGATGGTGTTCTAACCACTCGATACATGGTAATTACCAGATCAGACAGACATCCCTGACCTTGTGGAACTCACATTCTAGAAGTGTGGGAGACAAACAATGCATCAAATAAATGAATATAATAGACACTATACATTATATCAGTTTATCAGATGGGGGAGAAAGGTTTCATCTCTCTGAGGTGATATAATATGAACAAAGAGGTGAAGAAGTGATCTATGCAGGTACCTGGGCTTTAGGGAGAATGGATGGTAAGTGCCAAGACGCTCCAGCAGAAGGAGGCCCAGAAAGTTCCAGAAAGAACAGCAAGGGCCGTATATACAGATAAGGGAAAGCGAGCTTGCACCTCCTATCTGGAGATGAGAATGAAAACAGCTAGCATCTCCTGCCTGCCTGCTATGTGTCCGAAGAACTGAGTGATGACCCACCAAGACACAGTCCCTGTCCTTAAAGACCTCACAATGTGCCCACACGTGCTGGTTTTACTTTTCCGGGATGGTATCGCAAGCTCTGAAACCCAGTATGCTCTATGGAAAGTGGATTCACTCTTTAGCCTACCGGAGGACAATCCCTTGAAACTGCTCGTCAGACCTTCGCCTGAAGGAAGAAACAGGTGGAGGAAGCTGCTCCCACTGGGGCTTCCAAGGGACAAACCAGGAGTCATCTTCCACATGTAAACAATGCCAGCAGCCACATCACAAGATGGGGTGAGCTGTGGCTTCTCATCAAACATATGAAATTAACAGAAAACAGTTTTAAAATGTATTAGTGCTAGGGAAATGACGTCATAAAGACAAAGGCTTCCCTGTTACTTAAAGTAATGAGAACAAAAACAAGGATTTATAAGCTTCCCAGCTCTAACCTAAATTTGCTGCGCATTATTTTTCTACATCTCCTTCTGCTTTAGAAAAACCACTACTAATTGCATTCACATTACACAGTATCAGCCAAACCTGGATTTCAGTTTCCCCCAAGACCACCAACAGTCTCAGGTTACAGACTTTATTAAATAGTTTCCCCCCTGCTCTGTTTTATGCACAAAAAAAAAAAAAAATAGAATGCTGTAATGCTGTTACCTTTTGGGATAATTAACCAGATAAGTGCTTGATAAGTAACATTTTAAGAAAATCTCCAACATAGGAATAAGAGGAGTGTGCACATTTTTTTTAAACTCACAAAATAATGAAGGATTTTTAAAAGTATACAGTTTATTGGTGGCTGGGAGCCTGGAGCTAATGAAAAAAACATTTATGAGCCTGGTTTCCATAGTTCTTTGTGTTCTCTGGGTACAGATGCTCCTGGCTGCATTCTAGGAAAGCCGGGAACTTGGCTGGAATCAGAGAACATGGAGACCTGGAGAACCATGCAGCTTCACCCTGCTTACACCCCACTGCCATCAGGGCCCAGCTCCCTCACAAAAGGTAAACAAGGCATGCTTGGTCATCGATTCTGGAAATGTTTCCAGCCTAAGCCTTCCAACCATGAGTTCTGCTCCTGGCACTTTAGAACATGAAATCTAGTTTCTGGTCAATCCCATCACCCTAGCAACTGCCAGCATTAAGTGGGATGCTTCAGCTCACAGAGCACGGAATGGCCAACCTCTTCTCCGGACTGCCATCTCTCGCGATCTTGCATTCTTTCTGTAATGACCACTTCAGACTCCCACAGGTTCTTACTGACTCCCCATCGGTACTAGGAGGGAAAGGACATGGTGAGGACAGGTGTCCTGGTCTGTCACAGTATTAGAGAAACCAGGACGGTCACTGTTGTTTTCTATTTCAGTCCTCTACCCTGTGAAGCCCTGTATTTCCTTGTGTCTACCTGTCTTTTACTCAGGAGGAAGCCGTGTCCACCATGCTGGACGCAGAGCGGAGGCCATTCAAAGGCACATTTGCACCATAGAATCCTTGTTTAACCCAATGGCTTAAACCAAACCTCCTGAACATGAATTTTAACTAATACAAAAAAAATAAATAAAAACAGTGTTTCTTCAAGTTACAGAGTAAACATGGGACATTCTCATGGTAGAATAATACATTACTAAAAATTCAGTTTTGGCTAAGTATGATGGTGTATATTGGTAATCCCAGCATTTGGAAGGCGGAAGCATTTGGTAGGAGGACTTCAGTGAGTTCAAGGCTAGCCTGGGCTACAAAGTGAGACCTTATCTTAAACTTAAAAATAAAATAAAATAGTTTCAAAGACTATACTTAAGTGTTATACTGTGCTGTAAATTTCACCGGACAGTTTGGCAACAATGCGCAGCATGGTGATTTTTATTTTGGTGTACCATTAGTGGAACATAGCCATCACCACAGCCCCTCTGAGAACATTTCCTCCATCTCCAAAATTTCCTCTACTCCTTCCTCTTGCCTCTCCTGCCAGGTATTTCAGTAAAAAGACTCAGACACCTGACAAAACGCACTTGAAGTCTGCATTCATTGTAGCCCTCACTGAACCACATCCTACCACACGGATGCACCACACTCACACTCCGTTTATTAACTCACAGATGTTTCTCTTGCTACTGCACTCTGGTTATTGTGAATAATATTGGCAGCACAACTTGGACTCGGTAGATTACTGAAAAAAAAAAAAAGAGGACATAAACTTGTGAGGAGGATAGGGAGGTAGGGAGTGGATCTGGGGGGCGTTGAGGGAGAAGTAGAGAGTGAGTATGATCAAAATACATGGTATGCATTTATGACATTTTCAAGTAAGTACTTAAAATATTATATTTAAAAAAAGAAACCGCCAAGCTAAGACAGAAAAGAAAGACAGGGAAGATTAAGCGGACACAGGAAGGGAGAGAAGTCCCTGTCTCCAGTGTTCAAATGGAGTCTCTCACCAGCCAGTAGTCAGGAACTCCAGCACTACTGACAAAACTTGCTGTGAGGGTTACCTACACACAGACAATATCCCTTTCCAAGTAAGAATGTTAAAACGTCAGTGAACCAAGCTTAGGACCTAAATGTGTCTGACCTTCCAGGATGGCCTTACTCCTTTCCCAGGTGCAAACTGGAAACTTTCTGGGAGTCTCAGGAGCAAGATAATGGATGTTATTTATAGTAAAAGCATGTCCATAGTTCCTGAGTGTAGTCTTGTGATCTAGGGTTTTAGCTTGGAAGCTATAATCCTATCCTGGGCATACTATGAAGGGTTCTAGGATCTCACTTAGAGTCTTTAACCACCTTTGAGATGGAATGTCAGAAGTCATCGAAATCCTACCTATATCTATTGAAAAGATAACGGTTATTCTCTCACAAAGCCCCTATCCACATCGGGGTATCCCATCCTATGCTGACAATCTGTCCATTAACCTTCTGCTTAAATCTATGTTGAAACCTCTTTTTAGATCCTGCTCCATACTGGCTGACCCTAAAATTCTTTTCTGCAGCGAAGTCAAGAATCCTATTTTCCTCTGAGTAGCCTAAAATTCTTTTCTGCAGCAAAGTCAAGAATCCTATTTTCCTCTGAGTAGCTAGCTAGCTGTCACTGCAAAGAACTCCACGGGCTGCTGCAGGTGACAGTGTGCATCTGTGTGTAGGGTCTCTGGCCACTGATTGAACACTGTTGCCAAAGCAGCGTTAGTATTTTCTGGGTTGTTTTATTTTTTTTTTGTTTTTTGGGGTTTTTTTTGTTGTTGTTGGTTTTTTGAGACAGGATTTCTCTGTGTAGCTTTGTGCCTTTCCTGGAACTCACTCTGTAGCCCAGGCTGGCCTCAAACTCATGGAGATTCGCCTGGCTCTGCCTCCCAAGTGCTAGGACTAAAGGTGTGTGCCACCACTGCCCGGCTAGCAGTAGTATTTTCTATTTCCACCAGAAAAGTATTGAAGTGTGTTTCTCCATATCCTCCCCAGCACATGGTACTGACCATTTGTTTTTAATTACTGCTATTCTATGATGTACAGCAGTATCTTCCTGTGGCTTTGTTAAAACTGAAATGTTCAAAAACACTAAGAAATGCTTACCATATAATACTAAGAGTCGTCAAACAAATATCAGCATTGTTTATACAGAATGATCTCATAGATATGTAAGTACTACCTGGGTATGAAGACTGAAAAAAAAAATCACATCAAAATCTTGACCCAGGATATGAGATCATCATTCCTTTTTTCCTTTTTATTTCACCATGAACTTTTTGTATGATTAAGTATATAGTAAAAATACATTCAGAAATTAAAAATAGTACTAAAACAGTAGCACTACATACTGAAGTCTTAAGAATCAAGCCCCAGCCGGTCAGTGGGGGCGCATGCCTTTAATCCCAGCACTCGGGAGGCAGAGCCAGGTGAATCTCTGTGAGTTCGAGGCCAGCCTGGTCTACAGAGCAAGATCCAGGACAGGCACCAAAACTACATGGAAAAACCTTGTCTCAAAAAACAAAAACAAAAACAAAAACAAAAAACAAAAAACAAAAAACAAAAACCCTAGCTGCACTTGGTTCTTATTATAAATTCTGGGTATTATTTGCCAACCCCAGATGGGCTTCTTTCTCTCTGCTTCTGACACCCTACACCAGAAGTTAGCCAATGGCAAACTGCAACCCTGATCTGCTGTGTTATCCTATGACCTATAAGTTTAAAGACAGTTTTTCACATTTATAAATGGCTAAGGAGGTACAAAAAGCGACAAACATTTGCAACACATGAAAGTTGCATGGAATTCAGGTTTCAGTCCTATGAACACCTTCAGTGCATCCCTGTTCTCTGCCATCTGAACTGTCTATGGTTGGTAGAGCAGAGCTACAGAGATTCTGCAGAGGTCACAGGGCTTGCAAAACCTCAATCCCCTACTAGTCAGCCCCTTCGAGGAAGTGTGTTTATCTTTGCCTATGCATCCCTCATAGGAGAAAACAAACTCAGTTCTTTCATTTTTAATGAAAGTTCACTAAAGTTGAAGGAAATGCGGATAAGCCCCTCTGTATTTATTCATATGTCTTTTCTAGAAGATAATGTAGTTGACAGAAACAATATCAAAAACTTTCAAAGCACTTGTCTTTATCTAGCACGGAGGAGGTTCTTAATACTTAAACAAATAAATGGATGGAGGAAGGGGTGGGTGGTGAGTAGGTGGATGAGCACCTGCGTTGGGTAAATAGGGGGGAGGTGTGAGGAGAGCATTCCTATGCATGTATGTAATCAGGACTCATTAGGTGCTAATGTGGACTGCATGTGACAGCCAGCCCCATTGTGGATTAGAAGGGATCAGGGACAAGACAATCTTCGGAACCTCTGAGTAAGACAATGAATATGAACCAGCAAATCTCAAATTAAGAAATACAAATGATGCCAAAGATGCTTAACATCAGCTGTCAATCAAAGAACGTTAAACAACAATGTTTCCATTCACAAGCTAGAAATTTCAAAAGTGACAGCACACAGAGCCAGCAGAAGCAAAAGGTCATTTTCTCTCAGTGAAGCAAAGGGAGGTTTGCACTTTCCCAGCTTTTATGGTAGGCACTGCATCGTATACATCAGAAGCCTTCTCTCTCAGAGCCAGTACTTTCATTTCTAAGAATTATTGCCAAGAAAATAATCATAAATGTGCATAAGGATTTACAGACCACAGCGTTGTTTACACTAGCAACCAGACAGAGAGAGTGTGGAAGGACAGAGAAATCCCTCATGTCCAACAAGAGAGAAGAAGAAGACTGTCCAACAATCCTACATAGTGCTAAACTGTGCACAAATTAAAATGCAATGGTTTGAGAACTGCTTTTAGATATAAAAAGTTGTTCACACTAATGATGGCCAGCAGGAGAAGAACTACATCACAAAATCAGCTTCCAGGGGCAAAGCCCATCTTATTAGACCAGACATTTCCGTGGAAAACATTTTACAGAATATAAGCTTAAATGACAACTATCTCCTCCTCGCTTTTCTTCCTTACTCTTACTTTTTTTTTTTTTTTTGCTCTAAACATATTACTGTTATTATGGTTCAGCTATGAATTGTCCCTCACAGGCTCATGTGCATGAGCCCTTGGTCCCCAGCTAGGAATACTGATTTGAAAGTTTGTAGAATGGTTGAGATATAAGAGCTAGCTGGCAGAGGCAGCAGCGTAGGGAGGGATGGGACCTTGAAGGTGACAAGCCAGCTCTGCTTCTGTGCCCTTGCTGCTTCCTTTGGCCACTAAATGAGACCAGCTGCACCAGGCTCCCACACCATCGATCAAGTTAAGCTATCTACCACAGGTCCTTTGCCATGATGGTCTATTCCCCATGAACAATGAGCCAAAATAAAACCTTCCTCCCTCAAGTAGACTGTGTCAGGTGTTGGGTCACAGCAATGAGGAAAGTAATCAATACACAGTGACTTAATTTTATCAAGGGACTATCAAGATGCAAAAGTGAAATAAAGAGAAAAATATTAACTAATACAGAATAGGTCATATGTCCTATACTGACTCATTCAATAAGTATCTCTTTAGTATAGTCTATGTCCTAGACTCTATTCCTTCATCAATAAACAAAATAGACAAGTCTCTGCCTTCATGGAGCATCTGGAGTATTTATATGTCCCATATCTCTGTGTCTCCTATATCAACACACAGTACTAGACAGTAAGTAAAGCCCCCTACATTAGAAATCAATGGTGGTTGACTTCTGAACCAAAGGATTCAGCCCAACAAGGTACCCAAAGCATGTATTCTGTGTGTGTGTGTGTGTGTGTGTGTGTGTGTATGTGTGTGTGTGTGGTGTGTACAAGTGTATACTGTATGCTCATGTTCATGAGTAGGTAGGTACATGTGCTCCTGCTGCATGTGCATGTGAAAGCCAGACAAGCATGTGATATCTTCCTCTATCAATCTCCATCTGGGTTTTTGAGACAAAGTTTTATTTATTTATTTTTTTTTTCAATGAAAGCTGGAGCTCATTGAGTCAGTGATGAATGAGTTCCAGGGAGCCTCCCCACCAACTGACTTTATATTCACATACACAGAGAAGACTGGTGCTCAGCATGCCTTTCCCCTCCCCCACACCCCATCCCAAACTCTCTATGGACAAAGTGGCTAAACCTGGGATACTGAAACATAGCCTGACAACACAGGTTCCTGGGGGCAATTCCGAGGCAGCCTCCCGGCACTCAGGAGAGGGGAAAGCTGTCAGATAATATTTCATGAATAGCTCAGCTTAAGTTACTTGGACCAGCTGGGACTTTCCTTAAGCTACTTTTTCCTCTGGCCAAAATCATCCTGGCTGAAGCTGCCTGGTAAGTGTCATGCAGCGGAGAAGTAGGTCTTTCTGTTTTCCTCATAACTCCAGGCACTGCCTTTTCTTTGGGCAGGGGAAACCCACAAACCTGGGCGTCAGCTTATGCAAAAAGTGGCTCCCCACTGGGCTAAGCTGCTGAGAGGCTTGCATTCAGTTTCAGAAGACAGATTTCTCCTTTTGGGCCCCCGAGTTGTTCCCTACGGTTCAAAACTCAGAGTAAGTGCACAAAGGTATTTCAGTCCCCCACCATCGTGAATCATGAGCACACCAACTCGTTAGGATATTTTTCAAATGCAACAGTGAAATTCCAGCAGTTTCCAGTGGGTACCAATTCGATGAACTGTGCAAAAATGTGAAGGGTCTTTGCAATCAAAGCTACCAGCTTGGTAGATAGGAGTCACTGGGAATTGAAAAATCAAAGGGAGGCTCAGTACTCATTGGCATCTTCTTACCACTAGAATTCTCTCCCAGGTAAACTTGAGGGGAAAGGAACCTGGCTTCTTGGTGTGCGTGGATCAAAAAAGGAAATGGTAGTAAGGTTAAATGTAAATTGTGCAAAGCACCTTGTTTTGACCCAGGCACAATGTGAGTGCGGACTTCCTCCACAGTGGTTCCAGTGTGTCTTCCCCTGGCATTATCTTGAAGGGATGGAGAAAGGGCACAAAGCAATCACTCCCCTTGATGCACTCCTTGGGCCTGCTCCTAGAGCACCAGCTAGAGAGGAGTCAGTGATGGAAAGAGCATACTCCAGGCTGAAGGAAGGGCCTGGTGCCAGAGGGCTGAATTCCACTCCCATCTTCTCCACGTCCTAGCTGCAACACCTCGGGTGAGTTATAGCTTCTCCTCCCTCACCTCCCTTTTTATCTATACAGAGGCAATAAAAACAAGACCCACCTTGTAAGGAGGTGGGTTGTGCAGATTCCATAAGGAAATGTTATAAAGTCCTAACACGGTTAGTACCCAACCATCAGAGTAGGGGCTGCATTCAGGCGTTCATCTGACCTGTGTAACTTCCCGTTAACTCCTGGAATGTTAGTTCCTAAATCCAGAGAACCACTTCCCACTAATGTAAGATTCACATCCAACGTAATCCATACATGGCAGAAATATCTCAGGAAGTTAGGAGAGAAAAGAGAAGGTAAAATTCATCCTCTACATATTAGCCGAAAATTTCAGATCTCTGGAACAATGTCCCTCTTCTTTACCTCCCTAAAGTCCTCCCTATGCTAAAAGCAAAAGAGACAACAACCGAAGTCGGTGGAACTGCAGCTTCTGCTTCCATAATCCACCTTACTGAGCACTGGTACAAAGACAGAGATTTCATGAAAGAGCCAAATGGGCATGGAGGGCAAGACTGCCTGACTTCAAGGAGGCAGGGGGTAGAGAGAATCCTCTACTTCATGGTGTGCCTTATAGAGAGCGCCAGACATTCTAATGGCTTCCAACATATCAATCCATTTACCAATTCCATCCTTATGTCCTCACCAACTTGAGCTTCCACCAAAATGACACCTGCTGCTTTGAAGCCTTACCGACTCCGTTTTACCAGACAAGTTGGAAGCTTTGGCTTCCTCAGTTAACTATCTTTGGTTTGTTAAAAGAAAGTTTTGTTGTATCCATTTCGCAAAACCCCCAGAGACCACCAAGGAGCCAGTTTCAGATGCAAGCACATAAGGGCCCTTTTATTCAGGTTCAACCTGGGCCACCGCACAGCAGATGGAAGGAAATGGGGTGACGGCCACAAGCCCAGGTGTAGAGGGTTTTTATAGGGAAAAACCACAAGCCGGGAATTGGCAATTTGGGATTGGGTAGAAGAGGCAAGGTGATTTTTTGAAACTATTGGTCTAGACTTTGGGTGTGAAACCACAATCTGCTGAACAGGATTATCTGGACTGCTCAGCAGGATTATCTAGATATCTCCAAGGGCCATAAACCACAGACAAGATCTTGTTAAGCTTTCCTTTAGACAGCAGACAGGGTGTCTGCAGGAGGATACTACTCTTTATCCATTCGAGTTATCATGGCATATTCCTGAGCCTGTAAAGTTAAATCTAGGCCTTCACAGTTTCAATTTCACCCATGCTTCTTAACATCTTCATAATATTTTGTGGTGATATTTGTAGAATGCATTCAGAATTGGATTGTGTTGCATATGCCTTCCTCAGTTTTCTCATATCTCCTAGACCAAGTATCTTGTATTGACAACTGCTGTGTTAAAAGATTTAGATAGTATGCAGATTTAATGTTCACAGTGATGCTATGAAGCAGATATTAGTAGTATCACTTTATGATGACAACTTGAAGACCAAGGAGGCCAAGTTTTATGGCTGTGAGATCAGAACTGTGTAATTCCCCAGCACATTTTCTTCTTCCACTCAACTCATAAACAACAGATAGACCATCTCTCTTGCCTTTCCATGGCAGAGCCTTCTCATCTGCCTGCAGCCTCTCACAGCCCCAGGCTGCACCTTTTCTCTATCCCTCTGAGCATTACTGACACAAGGAGGTCCAGTGTTTAAGAAACTAGTATGGGCTGGGGACAGGGTTGTGGTTCCATTGGTGAAATGCTTGCCCTGCAAACATGAGTTCAATCCCCAGCATCATGTAATAAAAGCCAGGTATAGTGGCATGCATATACAATCCCAGAGCTGGGGAGGATCCCTGAGCTCCCTGAGCAGCCAATCTAGTCTAATTGGTGAGCTCCAGACTAATGAAAGAACTTGTCTGCAAGGAGTTAGATTGTGTCCCTGAGGATGACATCCAAAGATGGATGCCCTCTGGCCTCCACAAACATGTACACATATGTATGTGTGCAACTGCACACACACATACATATGCATTAAGAATAATCCCACACAAAGAAGGAAGTAGATTCAAGGATGACCAGCAATTTTTTTTTAATTTGGCCCCTTACAAAAGGTTCTGACACACTTGACACACGTATCTGCTCCTATGACTCAGTGTCCACAAATACCATCTTCTGCTCCATTAAGGAATGATGGGTTTATAGATCTAAGGTGACCATGGGTAATCGCACTATTAAAGAATTAGCTAATGATCCAATGGTATTTGGATTATTTTAAGATTTATCTTTATTATTCTTAATTATGCATCTGTGTGTATGTGCCTGCATGAGTGTGGTATGTATACATGAGTGTGGGTGCTGAGGCCAGAGCTGTCTGATCTCCTGGAGCTAGAGTTACAGAGAGTTGTGAGCTACCTCATATGGGTGCTGGGAATTGAACTTGGGTCCTGTGGAAGAGCAGCAAGTGCTTGTAACCACTGAGCCATCTCACTATCCCCTGAATTACTTTTTAAGGTGTAAATAGAAGATGCCAAATAGTCATGAAGAACTCTAAAGTCACAAAAACTTTAGGGGACACTCGGGAGGGCCAAACTTCTCCCTCTTGCTTGGAGACCACCTGACAAGGACCCTGAACCATACCTAATCCGAGAAAAGCTTGAGAAGCTTCTAGTAGCTTCTACTGGGACATTAGCAGTTCTGTTGTATTAGTAACCTTCCCAGACGGCTCATCTAGACCCTGGAACAGCAGTGTGGGAGAAGATTAATTTGAAAAGCAGAGCTATCATCGTACAGTCTACACACCTATTCCAAGTCCCAGCTCAGGAATTAACCACTGAGTGGCTCAGTTCGCTCTCTACAAATTGGAATGTTCAAAGGCGATGTGGGATAAATTAATACAGAGGTTAATGCTGGTGCCATGCAGAGAAGAGGATGAGAGTTTAGACATTGTGTTTCACCATCAGCATCACCACTATTTTATTTCTTTTAAATCGTTAAGCACAACTCAATTAGCAGGATACAAAGGTTTGGGACTCTACCTTAACCTGAAAGCACTTTTTTCTTTTTTTGTAGAAGATTGTAAAAAACAGCCCTCGTTTTTATGAATAAATTCCAGTCTTGCTACCACCATAAGTTAAAGAACCAGAAGGGTGGAGCAATAGTGTCCTGATGAAAATGGGTACAGTTGGGGATAAAGGAAAACGTAAGTGGAAAGGATAAATAGGGAGAATGTGGGTAGGGAGGAAATAGATGATCACCATAAAGTGTTCTCGCCTTTCATCTGTGACAAAATGCATTTGTAGGGGGGAAACACATAGCTCTATGCTAATTCCACCACAGAGCTGACAGAAACAGGCCCCTGATAAAGGAAGATAGGACTATTGTGGCAAGAGGCATCTAGAAATAATCCTCCAGACCTCATCTTATACAGATTTTCAAACTTCTCAGCATTTCCTCAAGAAAGTTGAAACTCTAAACTCTGCCCTAGAACCCTACTGGGTACAGCCACCACCTGTGGAAAGAGGAAAAGCCCTCTAAGCAACAGAGCTGAGATGGTACTCAAGTTCAGACAGTCACTGCCGGGGGCACCCCCTTTGTATTTCAGCAAACTCATCCCCAAAGTGTCAAGAACGCGCGTCTCGCGGGGGCATTCTGAAGACTCATCACACAAAGAGCCTTAGTCCATATCCACCAGCACAGAAACTTGCGTCTCCACAGGTGGCTCTGGGAAACACTACATGGCCCCTTGCCTCTGCAGTAGGTAGGTGGATCCCATGAGCCAAACTGCCAAGGGAGAATCCCAAGGGAGAAGAGGCACAGGGACACACATTAGGACATCTCACAAACCAGCCAGCTCAGCTCCCAAAGCCCTCCCGGAGTCAAGAGAAAACTAACGCGAACAACAAAGGAAATTGAGACAAGAAAGTTGAGTTCTGCCCTCCTTCTAACCTTTCTCTCTCACAGTTCCTGCTCTTTGGTTTTGATTAGAAAGCTCTTCTGTGCCTTCCCTGCCCTTGCAGCTCCTGAAGCCCCATCCCAAACAGGGATGGCCTCTTATTAAAGACAATTGTGCTTTAATCTATGTACCAGAGCTGGCTAATGATACTGTATTGGGGTTTGGTTCTTTGCCAAGAAGTAAACAGTGCCAATATTTGCAGACTTCCAACAGGAAATTAAATAACTGCCCTGCTGGAAATATGAACCAATTTACAGTGGTCAAACCTGAATCTTCCAAAACACTGGCATGGTTTATGTGCACGCAGCACTTAGAGACGTTTGAAAGAGATGGGGAGGGATTGGAGTAAGGCTCCACACAAATCTTCAAGGCAGACCTAGAAAACAGTCCTTTCTCCCCTCTGCCCTGGGTCCATCCTTCTTGTGGACAGAGACAGCCAGGCATTTATATCACACCGCCCTGGGAAGTAAGTACTGGCGAAACCTCAGGCAGGGCAGCATTACAGCCACAAATCCAACAGCACAGGCAGGCCGGAAATACAAAACTCCACTTCCTCCCAGAAGATACATTCTCCCCGCTCCATTATAAAGTGCATATTTAGAAGCTGCCCCCTTATATGAAAGCTCTCCTTCTGCATGTGTGATGTTTTGAAAATGATGCTGTTGGGTGGGGGCATCTCTTTTCCTTACTCCTCCTCTAGCACCCAGCCCCCAACACAGTACCTGGCTCACAGTGAGCACTCAGTAAACACGGTGCATCTCTTTCATTATAATCACCTGCTGGGCAGCAACAGGTGTGCAGGGCAAATGCCAGCTAGACAAAACACGTCCCTGCCAACTTCACAGATCTGTCACACACCATAACAAAGAAGACGCCTGCTGTGGACTGAGCATCTGAGACATAGTAGGCAGGGTGCAAGGGGGTTTCCCTTTGCTTGTCAAATGCAATGCTCACCATAAACAATCACCCTGAGCCTCATCCTGCAAATGAAGATGGGGTGGCACATGGAGGCTTGCCAGTGTTAGATCTACAGAGGCAGCCCTGAGCGGTCTCCAGGGACTGTTGTGGGGACACATCAGCAACTTGACACCACCATGGACAAAGAAAGTGAAGATGCAGAAACTCATGTTGGTGAAACCCGGTGCCTGGGCCCCTTTCTTTAGACCACACCCCCTGAACCCTGCAGGAGGTCTGCTTTCTTTCAGGACCAGTTGGGAAGGCACTGGTTTAAAATGATTGTGTGAGATAGTGTGTGGGATGGGTCTCCGGTGGCAGGCAAGTGTCCCCAGTGCAAACCCTGAGCTGTTGTTAAAACAGTTAATGTGGCCAGCTTCCAAGAAAGGCTGTCTGTGGGTTCCACACAACCCCCAGATGGGGACTTGCTCTCCTTTACTTCCAACCACA
>CABHPQ010160025.1:4490-40413 GCA_902168405.1 Peromyscus aztecus
GAAAGTCTGGGACACAGAGATGGGATAAAGTATGCCAGGCAGATGCCAGCAACTTAGAGCTACACCATTGCAACAAAAATAATTCACTGCTGTAAGGAAGGACATAAAATATACCAAGAGTTGTTAAAGCACTGGCCAATCGAACTTATGAGCCAATTGCTTTCATTTTGTCCTCTTTTAAGAGAACATCTAAGAAAGTCAAGGTTGGGTAGACAGGCACTGGGTCATTTTGGAGGATGGACTATTTTAAGGCATCAGATAGAGGTGTATGTGATATGGCACCTTCCTGAGCAAGTCCCCTTCTGTCTGCTGCCCCACCGCAGGAGGGCTGTGATGGGGTTGATTGCACAAAAGCTGCTAGGGGATATGTTTCTTGTCCTGTAAAATGAAGAGTGGCATAATAAAAACCGCAGAGAAGCAGAATGTGAAGCTGGAGGCACAAGGAGAATGGGAGCCAAGAGAAGGGGTTGTGTGTTCCTGAAAGGCTGAGCGCGTGGGAGCCATGAAGAGACCAGACATGACTAAATCACAGTCCTGTGTCTCATAGGCTCATCACCAGAAGGGACTCCAGCAGGTGCAGAAGATGAAGTCTGTGAAAGGTCTGGGGTGACGTGCCTATAGCAAAGTGCTGTTCTGGAGAAGGGAACTAATACAGCGGGCTTCACACAGGAAAACCAAGAGCTGAGCCCATGGGGTGGGGGAGCGGGGTTGTTTGATAAAGAAATATCAGTTGTGATTGGTATTAAGTGCTTACTCACTGGTCAGAAAAAAGTTACAAGTGGCAGTATGAGGTGAAATGTAGTTGGCTGCCTTGCTGAGGCTTTCGTATTTCAGTTAGTGACACCTATAGGTGGTCACTGTTAGATGGCGTCAGGGGAGGCATTGACTGACAATGTTAAGAGTGAGCCTTGTGCATGAGCTGGCTTTTTCGGAACCGATTTCCTATGATGGGATGCCTCGCTCAGCCTTGATGCGGTGGGGAGGAGCTTAGTCCTGCCTCAACTTGATATGCCAGTGCCTTGTTGGCTCCCATGGGAGGCCCTCTCTGAGCAGTGGAAGTGGGGTGTAGAAAGGAGGCTGGATGTGGGGAGGGAATGGGAGGAGAAGAGGGAGAGGAAGCTGTGGTTGGTACGTAAAATAAATTTTAAAAAGTTAATAATGATAATAATAAGAAGAATGATCCTTGATCTGTCACAGTCCTTAAATGCACATGTATCCCCGTCAGAATTACATATTTTTCACCTGTGTTTTCTGCTCCTCAGATTAACGCCATGCGCTTCAGGTCAGGGTGATCTAAGTCTCAAGTTGGCCCTACCTGATACATATAGTCAATGGGATACATTCTAGCTGCATTTTAATCAACCTCTAACCCACTGTAATCCTTAAGTGCCCATCTTGCATGGTGAGATAGGTAATTATTTATATCCATGCCAAATTTGATCTGTGACAGTCTCTTTTTAAAAAATTATTTTAGATATGTTATGTGTATAAATTGCACAGCATTTGAGTGCCTGGGAGTTACAGCTGGTTGTGATCCACAACACCGGTACTGAGAATTGAGCAGAGGTCCTCTGCAAAAGCAACGAGTACTCTTAATCACTGAGTCATTCTGCCAGCTTCTCTGGCAATCTCATAATGTGCCATTTCTCCAGATAAATTTCCTTAAATAATGTTTAAAAAGGATGTACTGAAGTTTCCTTTTGAATGTGCTCCCCCCTGGCTGCCTTGGACTGTTTACCACCCGACTAGAACATTCTTGTTAATCTGTCACTGTACTTCATTTTCCTCCATTGGGGGGGGGGCAGGTATACCAATAGGAGATACAGATATAGATAATTCCTCGTTAGAAAACTTGTATGTATTCATGAATGCACAAATATTTATGAGGTTTATTATGAGGAACTAACTGGTAGAATCATTGGAGGCCAAACAGCCCTAGCATGTGCTATGTGGTAATAGAAAACCCAATAAAACTGGTAATATTATTTGGTCTCTGTCTCAGGGACTGAGAACTGAAGAGCTGATATGTCAGACCCAGTCCTTGACAGAGGAAGCTGAGCTGACATGTCCTAGATCAAGCAGTTAGGTAGCAAAAATGGACCAGATTCCTCTGACCTCTCAATTTTGTCCTGTTGGACCAGGGTAGGGCAGGCTGTACCATACTTATTCAAATGGTAATATCCAGAACCACCTCTACAGACCAACTAAAGTCCACCTTGACCCATGGAATTAAACTTCTTTCTGATTCCCAAAGCCAGGCAGCTTGTATTTAGCAGGCTAAGAATGCTGCACTCCGGTGGGTATTGTAAAACCAAACGATTGATTCTCCTCTCCAGTAAATGCGTTCCCTATACCCCCTTTTCTCCTTGGGCCAAAAATTTGCAGTCTCACACCTGTAAGTGACTCCAGAAATGATGTGTTTTTCCCCCAACAGATGAGGTACCAGGAATCCGATTCTGTTTCCTACTTTTCTTGATCTGAGTTAGAGGACAAAGGAAAGGAGAGAGCCATATCAGCATGATCATTTTATAATTATAAGCAGACTCCCAGGGGTTACTTCACTCCTGTTATCAGAAATCTTCATTTACTGGAATTTCTCTATATTTGCTTTTGGCTAAATAGCTCACAAGATGACCTTGTCAGTGTTGTCTTACGGCTTAACAGAAGAACCAGGGCTAAGTTGTAGGAAGTTCACTCAGTAAGACTTCACCAGAACTTAAACCTAAGATATTTTAGTTAAAAAAAAAAGTGCCACATTCATATGCGTGTATGTTTTATGGGGTTAATATGTGCAGAGCACTTAATACATGGTAGATGTCCCCCCTTTTCCTCTCCCACCCCTTTCATGTCCTGAATTCAGTGAGTGGATATGCAGGATTCTTACTGGAGGCCCAATTCTTTCCCATCTTTTTATTTTTCTATCCATATACTAATGGTATCTTCACATAATTACTCTGGTTTTATAAGTCTTTTTATTTGATGGTTTGAGATCTTCAGAATTTGCCATTCGAGTTATATGCATTCATTGCTTTATTGAAACTGGTAACAACTAATTCTTATGTGTAACTTTGTAATACTTATACTTGATAACATATGAATCACTTTACATTTATCTCTACTCCTAATGACTCAGTGAGACCAAAGATGTCTTTTTATTTTAGTGAGAAAATGAGGGTCCAGCACAGCCATAGGGCACTCAAGGTCATGTTGCTATTCTGCGGTGATCCCAGGATTGGCACCTCGACCAACCTCCTGCAGTCCCTCCAGTCTTTTGTAACCAGTCTCCATGCCTGAGACACGGCCTCAGCAGACTTTTGGTAAAGTGGGTGTCTTGCTGTGCTGTGTGTCTTGATTTTCAGCACTAACCCTGGTTTATTATTTCTTTCCTTTTTTTCTCCAGGACCTAGAGAAAGGCCTGGAGGGAAAGCCAACAGTGTGAAGTCTTGGATTCACTACTGTGTCTGTCTATTCATTGTAGATTTCATGCTATTTTTAGGCTTGGTAGATGGTAAAAAGGAATACCTAGAGTTCTATTAAAGCCAACTTCAGGAACTGTTACGTGCTGACAAAGTTTAAAGCCCCTGATTCTGTCTGAAATAGCGGGGGTAGAGGAGGTGGCTTCTATATTGGCTATATTATGGAAATGCGGGAACTACAAGTTCCTTGACCTGGCTCTCCTCTCCTCACCTCTCCTACCTACCAAAGGTTCTGAACTTGGAGCATCTTCCCACACAGTGTCACTCTGCAAAATCAAACAGTTAAGGAATACCAGGTCTAAAATTAGAAAGGCCAAGGTCTTCTAGGGGACAGCAAGATGATTTTCCTGCATATATATATATATATATATATATATATATATATATATATATATGCATTTGCATCTGAGAATTCATAAATGTGTAATCTGGAATTATAATAGAACCACAGATAGTCCTAATGTGAGTCTCTGTGCCGTGGATAGCTACTGACATTTTATGATTGCTCTGGCAATTGTCATGAATTAAAGTCTTTTGAGTGTATATGACTTATCTCCTCTTCCTTGTAATTCATAAACTTACAGCAAAATGCCATATGTGTTAGCCCTATTTATTAATCTTTCAAAGTGCACATTTTCAAAGATCATTGCTAGTCGAATGGCTCACAATGTCATGGTAGAAATAGTATAATTTTCCCAGTGCTTCTCAAGCCCATGTCTCCCAGTTGTTGCAAATGAGTCCAAAAACTCTCTTTGCATAACTCAGGTCATGGAGAGCTTTTTAGTGTCTTAAAATGTACATGTGTCTGAGAAAATTACCATGGAAGAGCAAAACTGGTCTCTGCTTGCCAGTGTCAACTTGTCATCTCATCTTTAGTTAGCTAATTTTCTTATATAATGGTCTACATTAGCTCAAATGACAAGGTATAAAAAAACTAACAATTTTCTTATGAAGAATAAATACTAGCACAGAAAACATTAAGCTTAGCCAGTAAATGTCACTTTGATGCCTTAACACTATAAGTAAAATGTACAAATGGAATGTGTGGTCATTCTGTCTCTAAAGGAATTGATAGAAACTATGAAATTGAGTGCAGACACAGTCTCTAAGTCCTCTTAACTTTTTATGAGCCTTAGAGAGTAAAAACATAAAAATGCACTATCTTATGTGTACATGAATATGTGCGTGCATGTGTACAAGCATGCATGCTTTGTGCATGTTGGGGGGGTCAGTAGTGAGAGCAAGAGTGTTACCTATCTCATGTGTAGGTAAGAAGGGAACTCTGATGAGGGTTGCGAGGTTGCAAGGTTGCAGGGCATTTTTAAAACCAATTCTTCTTGCTCATAGAATATTTTACAGTGTAGAGGCCATCCTTTTCTGAGAACCTCAGGACAATATGGGCCTTATCTCATATTATCCAGTAGAAGATAAGAACACATCTACTTTGGCAGGTGCTACTGCTTTGGTTGACTTCTGTATTCTAGGAGTTCTTATACTGAAGGCTAAGTCCCCATTATAACTGTACTAAGTGGAACTTTGAAGAAATGGAGGCTAGTTAGCCACTGGGGGCATTTCTGTGGTTACGATTATTGCTGGTTGCTTAGAGTGAGTTCTCCCATGTGAATAGGGTTTTGCAAAAGCAAATTTGGCTTCTTGTCCTACGATGTAATCTCTCTTTCTCACAAACAGTTCCGTAATTTTTCCATCTGTCATGTAGCCAAAAGGCCTTAGGGGCAGCAGATGCTGGCACAATGTTCTTGGGCCCTCAAAACTGTGAGTGGCATAAACATCTTTTCTGTACAGAGCATCCAGTCTCCAGTATTTTCCTACAGTAATAGCAAATAGGATGAAAATGTTTCAGGCAAAGTGCTACCTAAGTGTGTCACACTCTTACTTTATTGTCAAAACTTACATGTGTGGATTACAACTACTTATAAATGAATTAGATGTCGGCAAATTAACATTCTAACTTAACCCTGAAAATATCTTTATATTCCAAGTCGACCAGTGAGTCAATTCTCCTGTATAAAGTGGAATCTCACTGAGTTAAAAATAGTGTGCTTAAGAACAATTTGGCTTTTAAAATGTCTTACTATTTTTGTCTCATTGAATGCTTCTCTCTAAATTTCATTTATAAAATCATTGCCTGTTACTTCAGCTTTTTTCTTCAATAAGCCTTGCTGGTTTTCTGTAAAAGACAATAATAAAATCACCCTCCATATAATGTTTTTTTTTTTTAATCTCTGAGTTAAAGACTTTTCTTGAGACCTAGTCCTTCTTTGCGATCATCCATAAACTTTCCTATTTAAGTGTATAGCCCTGGATATCTATACCATGATTGATGGGCTTGGTAATCCTCTTGACCCAAACTACACTGAGCTTACTCTGTGGTTACTATTCCCATCCTCTCTGTTACCTGATAAAATTTTCTTGAGTGCTACATATGAGAAGACCGTGGCATAGATCATGAAAAGACTTTCCTGTGTAATCCAGGTGATAGAGCTAGGGTTTGAACCTCAGTAGTTTAACTTCAAGCATCTTTGTGATCCTTCTGTTATCATGAAGTCTTGGATGTACCACTTTATCTTTCTGACACCTATTACCTTCAAGTATATCAGATGGTTCGAATGGATTCTGTGATAGCTAATCTCCTTGGCCATGTGACACACCAGGGGAAAAAAGGAATCTTAACTGAAGAATTGCCTCCATCAGGATTGGCCTGTGGGCATGTCTGTGGGGACATTTCATTGATTGCTATTTAATGTAGAAGGGCCCCGCCCACTGTGAGCAGCAGCGTCCTTAGGCAGGTGGATCTTGGTTGTGTAAGGAACAAGCCAGATAGCAAACCAGTAAGCAGTGTTCTGTGGCTTCTGCTTCAGGCTCCTGCCTTGAACTTCTGCTTTGGCTTTCCTCAGTGATGGACTGTAACCTGTAAAATGAAGTAAACCCTTTCTTCCCCTGAGTTATTTTTGGTCATGGTGTTTATCTACATCAATAGAAAGCAAACAATGACAGATCCTGAATGTCTGTATTTTGAAAGTTTTAGAGAAAAAAAACTCTACTACTAACTAATTTCTTTTTAGTGTGGGAAGATCCTTTAAAAGCCCATAGAAGTCTTCTAATTGTTTCTTCTATGTCATGTGAGAGACTAACATGCCCCTGATTTGTTGTCTGCCTACTCCTCAGTGAAAGGGGCAAGTCTTGAAGAATCATATGTACATGATGGCCCACAGGGCAAGTCTTGAAGAATCATAGGATGAACTGTACATGATGGCCCACACTTGTCTTCCCAGGAGGCTGAGTTAAGAAGGCCGTAAGTGGAAGGCCATCCTGAGGAACATTGAGGGACCCCACCTCAGACAAAGCAGAATAAAAGAAAACAGGAGCGTAGGCTGATGGCAAGGCAGTCCTTTCATGGATAGTCTGAAAACCCTGGCTCCGGAGACAGAACACTGGCTTCTCTTCATGGCCCTCCACTGCAGGGCACTTAACTCCATTATTCCTCAGGTTTCTGTGTGTGGAGTGGAGATGGTGGGAATACCTCCAAGTGGGAAAATCTCAGTTAAGAGTTTCCAGCCATGTTCCCTCTACATGTGAAATTTCCCCTCGAGATCTCAGTACTCCCACAGGTTTTTAACACAGTCAGAGTGATTGACTCCATTCCCTCCATATCTTTGAACTCCAAGGCGTGCTCCTTAGAGTCTTCTTCCTTTCTCATCTCTAGCATTGTTTCTATGTGGCTATGCAGTGTCACTGGTAATGATGGAATAGTAAAGAATATGCACCAAGTTCTTCACCATGTACTTGATAGAAATGATTTAATTTAATGCTTTTGAACATCATAGGATTACATTTCACAGTTGATGTAACAGGCTCCAGGACTTTAATCATCTAAGGATATACAGCATGTGAGGAAACATCAAATTTGATGTTTGCACACAAATATGTTTGACCATAGCCCTTGTACTTACTGCCTCCTCTTACAAGTGCCACATAATCTTAGGCATGTGTTTTCTTAAGTTACAGCTGTGGGCGGCCTGCACTTTAACTTTCCATATCAATAATTATGTGTCTAAGCATAGTCAAATAAAACAAAACAACAACAACAAAAATCCAAAACCCCAAAAACAGTGATTTAAGCACAAAATTCTAGAGGACGAATTGGGGTTGTTACGCTATCCCCACAGTGGCACCAAGAGCTTTTTCTAACTATCTAGGGTACAGCCCTCATTTTTAGGCTGGCAAAGTGGTCATGGGAACTACAGTTATCATCCCACATTCCGATCCGAGCATGAAGGGGTTAAAAGTAGGAAGGCAGGAGTAAAGGAGGATGAGCTAATCAAGCCTTCCCCTTCAAGGACCATTCCTGGAAACTCTACTGAGCAATTTCTACTTTTCTATCACTGGTTATGATTTATGCATGTGACTTCTCTTAGTTAAAAGAGAAGCTGAAAATTATATTTTATACCCGCCTGTATTGTTATCAAGATCGAAATTGGGTTTCTGTTTACATGGACCTAAAGTTATGAAGTTCTTGAAATACATCAATCACATGAATTCATCCACTGGGACCTTTGCTGGTAACTGGATGACCTAGGGGTAACTTGGTATGTGGTAGAGGTTGTTGTATGCAACAGAAGCTTGGAACTAGCTTGATTTTTCTTGGTACCCAGGAGAGCTGTCAAGATGAAACTTAACCCAGACTCAAAGAAAAGGGAGGGAAGGCTCAGAAAACTGTGTTCCTGGTAACCCGAACTCTTCTTGGACCATGAGTAGCAGGACAAAAGCAGAGGAATCATAGTCCTGTAATGTGCTTTAAGCATTTTAAGCTGACCCCTTGCAAGATTTTGCTTTGTAAATATATGATGAATAAAAAGTTATTGCTTTAGATTTATGTTTGGGAGGTTCAGCACAGGCAGTTAACCAACAAACACAACTAAGGATTTAGAGCACAATAGAGCAGCAGGGATAGGCTTTGGAGTCATTTCTACCCAAGTTTTAATCCTAGAACCACAATTTGTGATCCATATATAGTGGTCTGAATGAGAATGGACCCTATACACTCATATATTTGAATGCTTAGTCCTTAGTTGGTAGAACTATTTGGGAAGAATTAGAAAGTGTGGCCTTATTGGAGAAGGTATGCCACTGAAGTTTCAAAAGCCCAAGACATGCCCAGTTAGCTCTCCTCCACTCCAATTTGCATATCAGGATGTAAGTAAGCTCTCAGCTGCTCCAGCACCATGCTTGCCTGCCTGCAGTCATGCTCCTGCCTTGATGGTCATAGACTTACTCTCTGAAACTGTAAGCCCCCATTCAACTCTTACTTGGTTATTGTGTTTTGTCATGGCAGTGGAAAAGTAACTAAGACACCATGCAACTTGAAAAGTCATCTCATCTTTCTAAATCTATTTTTTTCTCTTTTAAAACAGAAACAATGGAAGGAAAAAAGAGACTAATACACCTCCTGGGTGCTTGTCAATAAGAGACTATAACTTAGACAAAACCACTGCCCGGTGTGTGGCCCACAGTGGTAGAATTGCTGGCTGTAGAGCTATGATCACAAGGCCATCTGTTCTCAACCAGCAGGCACTAACTGTGCATTTTCTAGGAGCCCCATCGCATTGCAGGCCAAGATCTTGGTTCTTGTTGAAGGAAGGGTACAGGAGGTCCGGGAAAGTGCAGGGAGAAATTAATTTTCTGAGCAGCAGCCACCAGGAAATTCCCTGTGTTCTTGACGGCAGTGAAGGCTAGAAGCCTACTGCTAGGTCAGCTAAATTGTAGGTTTCAGATGCTTACATAGGGCCACCCAAAAAAAGCTCACGACGGAAGGCTTCATTTCTACAACTGTTACCTTCCTCAGATATAAAATGAAGATACCCAGAATGCCCACTTTCCTGGTTGTTACAAAGATAGTGCCTGCGGAGCCTGGCACATAATGTAGATCTAATAAATGCTTCTTATTATTATTATGAGCTTCCTTCCCTCTCTCTCCACCCAAGTAAAAACAGGGCTCGTGGGTTTTGGAGCTGTCTTAGCTCCCGTAATGCTATAAAAATTTAACTAGGGCATAAAGTACACATATAATCATGTAAGGTCCAAAAATGATACTGTGATAATGTGATTAATAATGAGTTCTTGGATGGTAATGGCATCTTAAGTTGCTTCTGTAGACTTGTAAATTTCATGGGCTCCAGTGTTCATGAAAATGAGACAGACTGCTGGCTCATTGCTCAGGGCATCAAGCTGCACAGTCCGACTGTATTGGTGCTCCACACTCCCTAAATAGCTCTGTGTCTCAGGTCAGAGCTTCACATTTGCTGGAGCCTCTCTGGGGTGGAGTAACTTTACTTTTGTGTTCTTGCTTTTCATTGCTGGGATGTGAACAAACTTGACAGGGAAACAGAGAAAAGTCTTTGGAACAGTGTGCTGGCATCTGAGGCTTGTTTTCATGACCAGCACCTCTCTCCATGTTTACGTTAACGTCTATCTTTTCCAGGGCAGTTTTTTTTTTTTTTTTAATGAGTTTGACATGTGATCCTCTCTAAAGCCTAGAAAGAAAGCAGAGTGAATTTCATTTCTGCATTTTAATTAAGATAATACAGGCTAAGAAATGCAAAGTGACTTTCCCCTGCTTGGCATGGGCTAGACATGTATTGAAATCTTTGCTTCTAGATCCTTTCTGCATGACTGCATTGCAGGTAGCCTCTGTCCTTATGCTGTCTGGTAGACAGTGACATTTGCATATCTTTATATCAAGTTGCCCTTTCAGAAGGGGTGAGCTGTACAAATGCACACCCATTTGCTGCTGCTTTAGATGGGCAGCTATAAAGAATCAGTATACTCGTAAGTCCTGTGGATGGATATGGTTGGTATATAACAACTGTGCCAGAGCAGAACATACTGCAGGAGCGCTAGGGTTTACTAGCTGGGGGCCTGTACCAGAACTTCTGTTGTAGCAGAAGTGAAATGGATGTTCATATGCATGGCAAGCAGCATGGCTCTCCTCAGGAGAAGGTCTCTACAGTAAGCTCTACACTTGACCTTCCCAGTCTCTCCCTTCCCAGACTTCCAAAGCCTAAAATTCTACCATCCTAGGCCTTGAAGATTAGTCAACATTTGAAGAGATTCCAATAAAATAGAAGTATGCACATTCACTGTGTGTATAATAGCATACTCATTATAGTTGGTGTGTGTGTGTGTGTGTGTGTGTGTGTGTGTTTAAATCTTGGATTTTTTTGGTGGGGCTGGTCAAAGAGCTGAGTTCCCTGAGCTCTAGAACATCCTCCTTCATAACACAGGTACTAAGATTCTTCAATGATCAAACAAGTTGTCACATTTATAAAATGACTATTGGGGGCTTGAGAGATGGCTCAGTGGTTAGGAGTGTTTATTGCTCTTGATAAGGGCCTGGGTTATGTTCCTAGCATTCACATGGGAGCTTACAATTCCAGTTCCACATCTAGCTTCCTCCTCTGACCTTCATGGGCACCAGATACTCATATACAAGGTCCTTACATACACACAGGTGAAACATTCAGACACATTTAAAAAATATTTTTTTTTTTTTAAGGATTGTAAAAGTGCAATGTTCAAAGATTGCTGAGATGTGAAAAGGGGCTGGAGTGCTGGTCTGAGGGGAGAGAGGGAGGTGGCTGACCTGGATCTTTCCCAAGGAAGCTCACTATAGTTGGGCTTGGAAAGAGTCGTAGCTAATTTCCTGATTGTCTGTGAGAACTGGATGCTGCAGCATTCAGAGCATTTGGGTTGCTTTGACCTCCAGCCATCTGTGCCTGGCCTGTAAAGTTAAATGGTCAGTGGCATCAGATGGCGAATGATCACAAACAGTCCCTGCTCACTGCCGTGAGAGAGAAAAAAAAATGCCCCCTGGAGAAATAATCATAGATGCTATTTTCAAAGTTGGAATTAATTGTATATCCAGGAAAGCCCATCTTCTGCCTATTATTCTATTAGGGTGATAGAGGCAGTGTGCCTCAGAAAACAGTTGGAATCGTCTCTCAAAGGTCACCTATCCCCGCACTCCTGGAACAAAGCCTTCAGGGTCACATCCCAGGGTGAATTAGCAACTGACATTTCACAGTCAAAATATGTGCCTAAGAATAGTTCTGACCCCGTGGCCTTAAGCTTTTAAGGGTGGGAGCTGTCCTTTGGTGCCTTTTCAAAAGTACTTTTCTCCGTGGCCATGTAATCCAAGGTATGTCTCTTTGTCTCTGTGGTCACCTAACATGGGTTTGACTTCCCATTCTACTGTATTAAAATGTCTGCCTTTGTTCCCTTCTCTTTCCTCCAGCGAGTGAGACCTGCAACGATTTCCACCCGATGTTCTTCACCCATGACAGATCCTTTGAGGAGTTTTTCTGCATTTGTATACAGCTCCTGAACAAAACATGGAAAGAAATGAGAGCCACTTCTGAAGACTTCAACAAGGTAACGTGGGTGGCAGAGCTTGATGCGAATCATGTCATCTGATAGGCTTGGGGCTCAAGTCTCCGATGCAGTACGCTGTTTCCTCCGCTGTGCACAGAAGTAGTAGCCAAGGGAAGAGAAGGACGGGGTGCCGTTTTCAACGGTGCCCCAAATGGAAGCAGCCACTAGGTATCAGCTAGGGTCAACTTTGGTCCTTTGTCTAAACAAGGCCACCAACAGAGATACTTTCTGGAGAAACTTTGTCACAGTGAGCTGTTCCTTGTGGTTTTGGTACAGAATGCCTCATCACTGGTGTAAGGTTATTAGGGAAGGTGTCATCCTTCAACCTGTATAGAAGACAAGAACAGAGCCAATACAACCAGGAAGACAATGTCTGGCTAATTCGTATCTCTGTGTAGTGTGAAGGTCTTAAGATCATCTGTCATCTTCTATGTCTAAATAAGAATTACTGCTAAAATGGAGGAGCGTGCTCTCTCTCAGGAAACAGGGTTACATGTACCATTTCTTGGTTTAGAGTAAGTATTTGATTATGCAAATGAAGATGTTGTGGGACTTTTAAATGTTTTTATTGTGTGTGTGTGTGTGTGTGTGTGTGTGTGTGTGTGTGTGTGTGTCACACACACACAGGACAACTTGCAGGAGTCAGTTCTTTCCTTTCACGGTGTTGGTTTCAGGGCTTGAACTCGGGTCCTTAGGCTTGGTGGCAGATGCCTTTACCTGCTGAGCCATCTCGCCAGCACTTGTTTGTCCTTAAGCTGTCATTACTTTCAAGAACATGACTTTTCCATTTCCATAGGTGTGAGAATGTTCATTGAAATTTCTTGGTCACCTCAGAGGAGTTAGAAGCAGAGTACCTGCTTTTAGAGATAAAGAGCATCTTTATCCTTCAGCAGACATGTATAATAGTGATGCCATAGCTAATTATGATAACTTTGGGGGTCTGTGTAGGTATTGGTTAGCCTATAACACCTGTAACATGCTTCTAAATAAGAGTCTGGCCCATTACCCAAGCCCACTCTCCTAGTACTAGATTTTAACTGTCTAAGAATTTGGTGCCCCACTTCTGTCGCCTTGGTGCATATATAATATCTAAATTACAACTGCATTTGCCTCCCTGTTGCCTTCTCTCTGAATATATGTCACATCCATTTTCTTTTGTTTACAAGGTCTGCTTTGTGTCATCTTGAACCACTACAGATTAAAAAGAAAAAGCAGGAAAGGAGCTGAATCCTTGGTCAGGCACTGACCTGCCCATCTTCCTGGGCATACTCACCTCACCCACACTCAGAGCATTTTTCTCTGTGGTGCCTACCATCTTTCCTTTGCACCTGGGACTGGTGGCTGAAATCACTGAAATCTGGCCATGCCCATGTGCCCCACATCGAGCACTGATCTGCAGGTTTCAGTTTAGAGTCCCTGTGGATCTGAACAGCACTGCCCGTGCAGGCATCATTCAAAGAGGATTAGGGCGGAAAAGAGCCATTAATTCACTTGCAATCATAGCCACAGCCTCCTCAGTGTGCTTCACTTGATTAGGAGAGACTTTGCCATTCAGGTGCAAATCATCCCAGAGAAAGAAGGCCTTCCGCATTTCAAAAAGACTTAAATCAATAGCCTTTCAAAGTGGCTGTGGCCACTCTGCCCTGGTTCAGTGTGACTCTTCATATGCGGTGGGGGACAGCTATGGAGCCTCTCAGCATTAGATGCTGGGACAGTCACTCCTCCCGTCCATGATGTGTGTTAACATTGGTTCAAGAATGAGTGTCAGAGAAGGGTCAAGCATGGGAAAGACACGGCATTTTAATTTTCAGTAATAGTCTGCTTTTTCCTCTGCTTATTTTAGAAAAGCATATCAAAGATAGATATATACATACATACATGGATCTACTGAAATAAATAGACTGATGCACAGATATAGATAAATAGTAAGTAGCATATGTATTCACTTTCTTTTGCTACTGCAACGGATGACTACAGAATTAGTAGTTTAAGCAATGCAAATATCTTACCTGACTGTTCTATAATTCAGAAGCTGTCTCTTTGGGCCAAGTCACAGCTTCGGCAGAGCTGTTTCTGTCGGGCAGTTCAAGAGAATTGGTTGCCTCCCGTTGTTTTGCTTCCAGAGGCTGCTGTATTCCTTGGTTTGCATCCTGTTTCTCCCTCTCTAAAGCCAACAGCTGTGGGTCCAGTCCCCTCCGATGCCATCCCTTCTCTCTAAGGTCGTCTTTTAAGAACCTCTGGATTGTATGGAATTTGGATAATTGAGGATAATAATATCCCTGTCTTAAGGTTACCCAAAAGCAACCTTAGTTCTACCTATAATCTAAATCACACTTTGCCATGCAGCACAGTTACAAGTCTTGGAGATTAAAACACGAGCATCCTGGGAGAGCATTTTTTCTGCCCATAATAGTCCATATTATATTCGTGTCTATATTTGATCTTTAAGTGTTAGTGACAATTTTAATGTAATGTTGACAGATAAGCTTTTTTTTTTTTTTTGCTTGTTATTTTTACTTGTAGACATAATTTGAGAGTTCTGCTGGTAGCTGCTCAAATACAGATATGTTTGTGTCCCATTTCTTTTGTGTCCCTGTTCTGCCTGTAGTAAACTTTTCATTGTAGAAAAGGAGACTGGGGGGGGGGGGTGAGGGAGAGGGGCAGAGAGGGAGAGAAAGGGAGAGAGAGAGAGAAAGGAAGGAAGAAAAAGGAAAGAAATTGGGAGCGTGCTATGTGACCGCCACTGCTGCAGTTTGAAGACAGTCTTTCTCATTTTTTTTATTTCTTTTCTTCTTGCTTCCTGCCTATCAGCCACTGTGCTGCTTTACTCAATAATAAATGGAAAGAGAGAGAAGTGCTGAAATTGAAATCAGTTCACTTTTCTTCTTGTTATTAACTTGGTACCAGAGGAGATTGAATTTAGGAACAAATGTGGGCTCAGAGTTACTGGTAGATTTAAATGATTTCATGTTTTCAAGACTGTCCAAATTCGAATTCAGAAATATTTTAAAAGAACCCAACATGAAACACAATTGCTTTTGAACTGTTTTGGATACTATCTCAGTCTCTGGTCAGTTTGTACACAGCAGGAAAGGCAGATTGAATTGCATACCTCTAGGCCCTTAATTCAAATTTTTAATTTTGCCGACACATCACATATACCATGTTCTATCAGAGGCAGGAATAGCTCTGCTACCCACCTGACTTGAACTTTGGTCTGAAGCTATCTGGAATATGCTAGTTAATGCCACTAGCTAATGCCACTAGTTAATACCACTACTTGAGGAGGGTTTTTGGATAAGCAGCTGTCTACTGCTCCTTCAGGCTTGAGAAGCAGCAGATGGAACATTTTTCTTATTTATGTAAGAGAAGTAGAATTGGAGAGTGATTAAAATATTTATGCTTTGAGAAGTACTTTCACTTTCTCAATATAGCAGTCTACAGAATAATCCATTGATTCAGGCTGTTGAGTTTGTATTCTGTGTTTTTGCCTTTTATTACCAATATTTTAGAGCTTGCATCATTCATTTTTATGGGCATCAGGGAAGAGCTAACTGCCACCAGTGACCTCCCCACACAAGCGGCCCAACCATCATTAGAAGACTTCAGTTTTGATGTTTTGGGTACAAGGATATTGTCTCATGCCTTTGTGGGTTATTATTGTTGCATTTTAAACATCCTAACAAGGGTTTGCATGTGGAATATCAGTCTATGTGGCAGTGTTGCTCAACCTTGGGTACATTTGAAGCACTTGGGGGCCTCTTATTCCAGTGGGCAGTTGAACCACAGACCAGTGAACCCATGAGCTGGGTAAAAGCTACCCACAGATATTTTCATGAAGCTAGAGTTGATCACAAAAGGTGATTTGTATCAATGGAAATTCTATATGTGATATATGCCACACATATCTCCGAGTAATACAGATTGCCTACATTAATAGAGTATATGGCTGTGTGTCATTTAGCTACTCGAGAATTCTAAGCCTGAAAATTAACAAAAATTTTAAAAATGGAGATGGTATCTCATCTTCTCCTATGGTGATGTTATAATAATTGAAGTAATAAACATAAAAATACTTTGAGGAAATAAATTCATATGGCTTTTTTATTTTTATTTTTTAGAAATCATAAGATAAATCTTCTGTGAAACATGAATAAGCAGCTTTTTTAAAAGTCTTTTTTAGTATATTGTGTTAAAGTGATAGTGGATGGTGAAGATGTTCCTGAACCTTACATTAAATTCTGAGCTGAATTGCTAACCTTCTAACAGTGACAAAAATCAACATATGCTGCTTTTAGCAACCTGTTTTCCAGAAACTTTATGAGCTGCCTTGGTTTTCCATGTTAGCACAACATCATGGCAGCCTATTAGAAAATCAGTATGTCAGGAATCTTGTGTCCTTAACAGTTGGTGAGAACTGAGGCCTCTCCAACAATTGACTACTTGGCCAGGCATATTTGGTGATGGTTAAGCCATCCTAGGGACCATTAACTATCTGTTTTTATGGCATTGGTGGCCCTGTCAAAGTCAACATTACACACCAAGTTTATATGACTTTGCATGTTTCAATGTACCAAAATGGAAGTGACAATTTTAAAAGTGCCCTTACTGTGGAGTAACAGGGCTATTTTGGAACTTGATCCAACAGCAAAATAAGCTAGGCACTCTTGGAATCTTAGGCTCACAGAGGAAAAGCCATGGATGCTTAGAATATCAGACTGCTCTGGGACAACCCAGGCCCAGCAAAGCAGCTGCCTATGGCCAAGCTGTGAGCTTCATCTGTGTCAATGGGAGAAAATCCCAATTAGGAAGAATTGGAGAATGGACCAGAAGGAAGCATTCTGAGAAATCCCCTGAGGAGGATCCACAGAAAATAAACAACCTCTAGCTGATTATGGTGTGGCATAAAATGGGGTGGTGTTTAAAATGGTAGAGCCAGCAAATGCCTGTGCTCGAAAGGGGGAATGCTTGCTTTTTGCATTGCTCTTGGCTTACTGACTTTCAGTGTGCTTTGCCGAAGACAGTTGCATATTCAGAAGTCCTCTTCCTAGGCATGCTCAGCTCCATAGCTGGGCGAAAGGCGCTCTTTAGGTTCACTGAGCCAGCCTATGGAATGAAAGGTGGTCTGTAACTCGAGTCATGAATAAACATGAACCTCCTCATTTGCATGAGGCAGGTGACTGTAAAATATCTTGCAGCAAGTCATGAAAGGAAGCTTTGTGTGTCAGTGCCCAGGGGGAGCTGGGAGGACTCAGAGTTGTTTATCTTCATTAGAATTCCATCTAATGCTGCTGTTATTGATCTGAACTGGACCTGGTGTGGCTAATAAAGTAGGTGTACATTTTAATTGAAACATGAATATTTAAGTAGAGGAGACGTCTTTTAAAGAACCCTCATGTCATGCAATGAGATTATGTATTATTTTAACTGTCTAGGCTATTAACAAGTATTTATTCAAAAGCCTTCTCATCTGCCACAATAGGTTTCTGGGTTTGCAGTGCAGGCAGCCAGACCTCCTCTAGAACCAAATGCATTGTATGAAGAGATGTATTGTTTTCCTTTAATGTTTCCCGTTGAATAGTGGCAAATGGGTTCCTGGGCTTGTATTTTTTCAGCTGTTAATTTAAGATAGTGTTGGGCTTTGTTATGGACTTTGCCACTTTTTTTTTTTTTTATCAGACTGTCCTCATTAGTCACAATTACATTATTTTGGGGACAGCAGGAAAGATCAAGAATGACTTTGCTAACTTTGGTTTTGTACAAAGCATTTGTTGAAATAGACTATAGTGTATTCGCTTTATAAAACAGAAATGTGTTGATAGCAGCTGACCTGAGGCTGCCTGAGTCAGTCAGGCGACTGCAGCGTGGAGCTGTTTTTGCATTACACCCCTGCTAGACTGTTCAGAGCATTTTCCTTCCCTAATCACCCTTTTTTCTGAAATTGTAATTACAGAAATATTGAGTATTGAATATTTGTACCCAAGATAGATTTTTCAAGTATCAATAATATATGTTCTCTCCTGCCTTTATAAAGAGAACCACTGAAATATGGCTTAGTTGTGAAGGGAATTAGAGCCCGGTGGAAACATATTCCCCAGTGAAGGAGCTTTCTCTTCATGTTCCTGATATTGAGGGTCTCCCCTTTTCAGCTCACCTCCAAATGCACTACAGGTGACTCAGTGCTGGACAAAACAGTGACTAAAAACCTCAGGTCTTCTTTTTTGCACCTGGATGACCTTGTGGAAGGGACTCAGCGCTTTGGGCTTCAGATTTCTGTGAGATTGGAGCAAGAGCATTCTCTACCACTCAGGATGGCGTTGTACTCTTGTGGTCCCAGGTAGACGAACTGTGTATTTCAGTTCGGGATGGGAGCCAGTACCAGGCAATAGTCATATGGAGGTGGGAGACCACACGCCATAGAATTTTAACTACAAACATTTTCAGGAAGAGTGGACAACCTCTCACTTGGACAGAGCACTTCCAGAATAGAACATTCCTTGCCATGGTTCCAGCTTCACAGGGAGCATGCCTCATTTGTGAAGGACCTAGAGATGACCTTTTCCAGGTGTCCTGCACCTGCACACAACTGCTTCCACACTTGCAAATGAGAATGCAGGGAGACCCAGAGTCCTCCAAGAATTCGTAGTGTGGCTCTTGTTCATATATACTTGCAGTAAAAATGGTTAGGTTGATTAACATGTGTTTGAACGCTAGTCATAACCATGCTGAACTCATGGCAAATGTGTTTTGCCTTCTGGACATTGTCTATCATTGAACATGTGTAGTATAAAATTCATGAGTTTCACAAATAATTCTAGATAAGCCTGACAATGCTGATATATTCAGAGGGTATCCCTTTGTAATCTAAGCCTGGCAGACATGGAGTTCTCACTTCTGAAGTCTTTCTCAAGCCTGTATAACCGTCTTTGGTCTGTCAAGATTTAGTAACTGTGAGAAGGAAACAATCAGCAGGTTTTGCTGGACAGCAGTGCTATCCATCAGTCCCTTGGTTCAATTACAGACCATCCCTTAGCAGGAGAGTAATCACTACTCACCGAACTGACTGCTTTACATAACTATCCAGCCGCTTCTGAAACTCCTTTCCCTTCTATTAACTGTGCTTTGGGGCTCTCTGTGAGTGCTTAACAAGTTCCTGTGACCTGAATTCCAGACTCCATTGTGGATTATACGAGAGATTTGATAATGGCAGAGAAACCATTTTATTAGTATATGTCCAATTAACAGGAAATCACTCACATTTTAAATAAGGCATAATGAGATGAAAGCATTTTAAATTAAAGGGCACACAGGAATCGGAGTTGCTTAGCCAGGAAGGGTGCCATTAGGTGCTGATATCTCATAAAATATAAGTCCTCATTGATCAAAAAATATTTATCTTATAATTGCAAAATAAATTATGTTTAATGGAAGATTAAAAATGCAGTTGTAGAGAGTGCAACAGAGAGAAGATCACATCTATGTCACGTGGTTGCTCCCTATTGTCACCTGAAAGTGTGATGGGTAGGGGACTGAGGGCAAAGAAGGGACATAGGATGAGTTAAAGAGTCTGAATTAGTTACTGCTCTGCTGCTGTGATAAATAACATAACCAAACAACTTTCCTTAGTGTTCTAGAGGGCTAGGTGTTCAGAATGGCGCTCGTGCATATATTAGACTGTCTCACAGGCTGTGGTCCAGCTTGTCTAACAGTGGCTGTCTCCTGACAGAAGGGCCAGGGTTCTGGTAGTTGTTCAGTCCATGAGACTAGATTTCCCAGCAGTCCCAGTCACAGGGCTGGAGTCCCAGGGAGGTGCTGCCATTCTTCAGTCTATGCTGGAATTCTGAAGGAGTAGGTTCTGACACCAGTGAAGGAATGGTTCGGGATCAGGGTAGATGTATCTGCTGACAAGAATGAAGATAAGCAGACAGAAAGCAAAATCTTCCTTCATGTCCTTTCACGTGGACTGCCACCAGAAGGTGTAGTCGAGCTTTAGGGTGGGTCTTTCCATCTCAAGTGATCCATTTAAAAAAGCAAGCAAGCAAACAAACAAACCCTCATAAGTGTGCCTAGCTGTTTGGGTTTTAGTTGATTCCAGATGTAATCAAATTGGCAATCAAGAGTACCCGTCACAAACCGGAAGTGAGATGAAGCTCTAAAGCCCTCAAAGCCCACCCCCAGTGATGCCCTTCCCCTAGGAAGGCTGTAATTCCAAAGGTTCCACACCCTGTTCAAACAGCACCACAAACTGAGGACTCTAGGTGTTCAAATACAGGAACCTATGGGAACCATTGTTGTTTAAATCACCACAGAGTCAGAATGAAAGAGAGTGACCAGAAGTCATTTGCAAACAATGCAAAACAAGAGCTGTGAGAAGTTAGAAAACCCCGAAAGTGAGATTTCTAGATGCCATCAGCAAAAATGCCAAATCTAGGGCTGGAGAGGTGGCTCAGTAGTAATGAGCACTGGCTGATTTTCCAGAGGATCTAGGTTCATTTCCTAGAACCCATGTGTTAGCTCACAACACTCTATGACTCCAGTCCAGTTCTAGGGGAGCAAATGTTCTCTTCTGGCCTTCATCGGCACCAGTTATATACATGGTGCGCAGGCATACATTCAGGGAAAATATACATACATATATATATATATATATATATATATAATAAATAATTTTTTGATCAGCCTGATTTAGTCCACATACAGCCTGCCTCCTGTTACCAGTCATAGAGAGCTAGGCCTCTGAGTCAAGAGACCAGAAACAGGAACAGAGGTTGAGAAGCAGAAACGGGCCAAAGGGAACAAAATTTATTGGTAGTTCCTGTAGCTCTTTTGTAGCAGGTGTTGAAGGGAGAAAAATGAACATAAAAACATGAATTTGAGAGCTACTGGCTCCTAATTGTTGTTTGTATATTCGTCCTCTTCCTTCTTGCTCTTTTGTTGCCTCTAAGTGTTTTGCTGACTGTAAAGTCAGAAGGAAGTGGTCCTTAGTGAATCTAGGTGGAAGGAGATAAGTAAGGAGGTAGTGGGCTCCATTTCATTTCCCTAGTTGGGCTAACATCTTCTTCAGGGAAGTTCTGAAGCCCATGACTGTTACTAACAACAAGTCACTCAGGTGTCCCTGGGGTACCACCACCCTGCTCTATCCTATGAATTCCTATTTTCTACAACATATGGCAGTGGGGTATCTATTACCGCACTCTGTCCCTGTGAATTCCTATTTTTTATAACGTATAGCAGTGAACTAATAATTCTCAAGTTTCCTGAGAGCAGAAATTTGAATGGTCTATATTTTTAAGATTCTTGCACCATGCCTGGGCTTTAAAAGACATTCAAAATTATCTCACAACCACTATACAAACAGCATGGCCATATCTATGTCTACATCTTGGCTAATAGAGCCTATTTTTAATGCAAGCCATTCTTTCCATAAATCTTTATGTCAATACCAGGTTGGGCACCAGAATATGGAAATGATAGAACAAGATAATTTCTGCTCTCTTAGGATGCAAAGGCCAGGAATGTTCTCTTTGAAGACTTAAGGACTGATCTCTCTGTTCGACACCCATCACAAGCCAGAGTCATATAATTATTGTATGACCCTCTATCCTTTCATTGTTGCCTTGATTCATATTTTCCTCTTCTCATCCCATATGTGGTAAATTCGATGGTTAGTCACAGTCCTTCCTCCTTGGGGACAGTTACACCTACAATTCTTTGCCATGATCAGATGGCTTTCTTGCATCAATGGGATGTGCATAGGTGTGAAGTAAATAGAGTCCTGGTTGTTGTATGTCAGACTTTTCTACCTTTGCTATCATAGTGAGAACTGTGTACTATGGATGGCTGTTCCTATCTCAGAGTAAGCCCCAGACTAAGCCATATGGGGCGCAGTTTTCTGTAGTCAACCCACAGAATTACAGGCATGACCAAAAACGTCATCTCAGCTGTCCTACAGACCTGTGAGTACAAGAATCACTTCTTAACTTTTGAGATTACTTGTTACACAGCATCTGTATGGCAATAACTAAGACACCAACTGTTACAATTACTTAGCTTCTGTCTTTGAAAACTCCTTACTCTACAAATGTTTCCTAACACAGATCTGACCACATTATTCCTGCTTCTCATCTTCCTGTTGCTGTCTGTTACCTGGCTCAGAAAATTTCATGGTAACATACTTGTCCTGCCTCTACCTTGTGTTTTCACTCTCCACTTTCCTTTCCTGGGCTGCCAGCACATCCCAAATGCCCACCGTTTCTTGTATGTGCTGCAACACTTTTATCTCTCTGCGTTAGCTCATCCCCATTCTCTCTGCCAGAAACGTCTTCTCCCATCTGCCTGGTGAGAGTCTACTTATCCTTTAGGAGTCTGTACAAGTGCCACCTCAGTGTGATAGTTACCATCTCCCTTTCAATTCAATATGAAACTTTGCACCTCTGCCTCCACAATGCAGAATTCAAATTTTTTGTTGGAAAATACCTTCTAACTCTATAGTAGCCATTTAATTATAAATCTAACTTCCCAAATTACATCAATGTACTATTGGACACAGAACTTTCCTATCTCAGTATTCTCTAGATGCTTTGTAAGTATCTGCTCAATTAATTTGGGTTAAATCCTGAATGAATGGCCAGAAATATCTGACTAATCATTTAAAATGGTCCTTCTGGCTGAAAGTTGAATTGATTTGCATCATTTTAATATAGAATGGCTACTGTTGCTCGGCAAAAAGGTACTAAGTGTTTTACAGTTCTGCTGACTAAAGAATTGTCTTAGTTAGACACGGTAGCACATGCCACAATCCCAGCAATGTGGACGCAGCAGCAGGAGGATCCAGAGTGCAAAGCCAGCAAGTCTGAAGTCAGCCTGGACACTTCATCAAAAAATAAAACCAAGCAAGCCAACAAACAAAATAACCCACCATGCCTAAGATGTCAATAAGCCCTACCAGTAAATCCTTCTAAATCTATACATCAAATTCCTTCTTCAGATATCAATACCTTGAGAGACTCAGAAAATAATTTTGCCATTTGTTGCTTAATTAAAGTTGCAGTAATAATCATTTCCCTCCCAGTGTAGCTGTATGTAAAGTGATGAAAAGCTTCAGAGAAATTGAACCACTGCAAAATAAACTCAGTTTCTCTTTTCCAAGTAGCACAGTTGGAACTCCTCTTTCATTTTCCAGCTCCACTCATTTATTATAGCACTGTTAGTCATGCTTAACCCACACACCTTGGCAATCAGGGAATCCTCTGGTCTCCCGTTTGTCATGCTTTCAGGCCATAGAGGGGAAATAATGTCAATAATAACATTTATCCTTTCCCATGATGGCTGTCAAGAGATGTTCCGGTGCAGAGGACAAACACAGCTTCTGGCTACCTATCCCTTTTAGGGGACTGCTGCTACCCAAGCAGACCCAAGAATGTGAATGTGAGGGTTGGGCTTCACAGATGACAGACAGGAGCATGTTGAGCTCATCATAAAAATTGCCACCATGTTTTACATTTGCTTCCAAAGTTCTATTAAATTAGGGGGAAATTGCGTTATCCCAAGAGTGGCATAAGGCAGGAAGACTCCCATAGGATGCAATTTGTATCTAGACAGAGCTGAAGGCAGTAGCTTCCCTTGATGGGTTCTGGTTCCCATGTTCTCATTTCTAGTTGACATAACCGTTGGTGTGGCATGGCTAGATCTGAAGTGGATGGCATATGGATTTTTGCTGCTTGAACTGCCACAGAAGGAAGTGTCATTGGCATAGAATGCCAGATTTCCATTTTGTGAATCACAGAGCATGGAATTCTGTCCGAAGGTTTCCTGGCTGCAATGTGTCCTTAAGGCAGCAAAGGGTAAAAGCTGTGCATTTCCCAGGTGTACCATTCCCATGTAGGTGATTTATCATGATGGAAAATCTGCTTGAAATGGTGATACCGATGACCTCAGGTATGGCAGAAAGGCTGCCTGCCTTGTTTATTGTGGTCACGGAGCAAGCAGGATGTTTGCCCCCAAGCCTAAGCTGAACAGACACCAGTGAGGTATGGTTGTTTTCTAAGTGTTGTGGATAAACAGAAATTTATTTGTGCATGTACCAGAAAAAGACGGTGAGTAAAAGATCTCTATGTTTAAGGGGTGCAATTTGCCACAACTGTATTCACTAGAATTTTCAAATGATAAAACACTTCGCAACAGAGTCAGCTGATGCAGGAGACCTGATGCTGTCACCCACACACCTCAGCTTTTGTCTCCTCTCCCGTCTATCCTCTTATGGAGGGTCCAAGGGGAACTTTAAGATTTCTCAAATAGAATAAAAAAGAACCCTATGAAATCACCTTAAACTTGATGATTTAAAAATTATTTCTTTTATTTTTGAGATTATAACTGCAACATTTTCGCCTTTCCTTTCCTCCCTACAAACTCTCCCATGTATCTCCTCTTGCTCTCTTTCAAATTTATGGCCTCTTTTATCATTAATTGTTGTTTTACACACGCACGCATGTACGCACGTATGCACGCACGCTAAATACATTTTAAAAACTAGCCTGCTCATTTTATATGTTACTTGTATGTATGTTTTCAGAACGCAGCAATGTGAAATGGCTCAGCTTTGCAATTACGTGTCATGTAGGAGCAGAGTTGGTTAACCCCCAGAACAGACTGATTCCCAACAGTCTTCTTGCATTTTCCACAGTACCCCTTCCTCTTTCACATACCCTGTTCTGTGATCACTTAAGTGGTTCAATAAAGTGCCACAAAGCCTAACGGTACTGACTCTGAGCCTAAGGAATGGGGTTCAATTCCAGTTCTGGATTTCCTTATTGGATAACTAACCTGTCTTGTTATTTGTCTCTTTATCTGTCAAATATGAACCTTAATAGAATAGCTGTGAGTATTAAATGAGCCATTTGAGATGTAACCACCTGAAACAGCCAATATTCAACCACTTATGAAATGCAAAATTAGTTGTTCTCTCTGGCTTACCCTAATGTATGTAAAGCACTGCCTTCTGGGAATGGAAGGGAAGCATGGGTTCTACCCCAGCTCTTTTCATATTTGGCCAGCATCTGCACTCACCACCCACCTCCCAGGCAGAGCTTGTGTCCTTAGACATCTGCATGGCCAGCTCTGCTGTGCTTTGAATTGTACTCTCCTGGCCAGCTCTGGGATGCTGCTCTGCCAGGTATCAGTTTTAATCATTGCATCATCAATCTCTTCCTCTCAGTGCCATATAAATGCACTGAAGTCCCCACTTACACTTGCATCACTCCAAGTCAGGCATCCTCAAAGGGCCTTCATCCACCTTTTTTTCCCTTTTTATTTATTAATCTACTGAAAACTCCACCTACCCTCACTAAAAAATATATCACAGCCAAGGAGAAGTCTGGTTGTAAAATATGTTGTTGGCCCTTGAAAATCTCTTTAGGTTTTGACAAATACAGAGAGACCTCTGATGAACAGTTCCAAATTTCAGGCTTTTTTGCTTCTCTGCAGCACCTTGACCCCATGGGACACTTGTCCTCCCCTGTGAAGACTGTCTTGTGGTGGCTCGCAAAGTGCGGATATATGCAAAGTATCCACAGTACACATACACATGCAGAGACCAGCCCACATGGAGAAAAGTTATGTGCAAGATAGAAAATAATTATTGTTGATTCAATTACTAGTGTAATTTTCAGAAAAATCAAAGATAAGCAAAACTATAACTATACTCAAAATTAAAATCATGTCTCTAAACTTTAGTAGTACTTATTTAATACTGAAATACCCTTTTAGTTACAAAAGGCATGCTATGCTCTTGCCTAGCTTTTCCTGGGAGGTGTAAACAAACATCTATTCATCCAACATAGAGCATCAACAACAGACCAAAGAAATGATTCTACTCAAGTCTAGCTTTGTAAAGCGATGAGTTTAATTGGAGTTTCTTACAGGAATGTAGGTGAGGAGTACCTACAGAAGTATAAACAACTTACATGTAAGCCACAAAGAACAGTTTGTTGCTCCCAGCAATTGTTAATTGCATAGATAACTCCTGAAGCCGGGGCTGGGGGTGGTGTGTGTGTGTGTGTGGTTGTGACTCTTCCCCCTCCTCCACTACAGAAAGACAGAAAGTTAATAGGCCCAGTAGTAGAATGTGAGTAATCAGTGATGCTGCGAGCTCTAGAGGGCCATCCCATGCCTAACGGACAGTGTTCTGCAATACATGCTTTCTAAGACAAAAATGGGCTTGTAGTTGTAGTTGATCTAAGTGTAAGATTGGAATAAAGTTCTGATGAAAAAGATAGACATAGCAAATAATAAAATAAACCTCACATCACCATGCTTATTTGCATCTCTCCTACTCTAATCTCTTCTCTTCATCCTGAACAGGTAGCCAAACCATCCCTATCCTTACCTAATATTTCCCCGTGTTGTTCCTCTTCTGAGGTTTTATTCAGTCCCTAGCTGTCTCTATGCTGACAAATCCTCCAGGAGAGAATGCTGTCCCTGCTGCAGGTGCTTGTCAGAGTAGCAGTCAGTTCCTGATTGCCAGGTTGGAGGGTCTCTCCCCAGAGCTAGTCTCATCTCATTGCCTTACAGTATGACTGTCCCACCTCTGTGATCTTCGGGTCCTTGCCATGTTGGACTCAGGCAATGCTGCCTCTAGCCCATTCTGACATCTTTAGCATAAACATTCCCTCAGTCTACCTTTTTGTTGTTGCTGTTCTCTTGTATCACATCCTCCTGCTCACTCAAAATCCCTTGACTTTAACCGTTATAGTAGCTAAATTGAGTCTCCTAAACATTTGCATGGCTAGTCCACAGACCCTTCAAGCTGAATAAGTCTAAGCTTCACAGCTCCATACCTGGCTTTTATTGTTCTCAACGAGCTAGGTGACCTACCCATTCCCTTGACTTCAGACCCTGTATCAATCTCTGACTTTCTTACTTCTACTTCCTAGTGGGTCCCCAATCCTACTAGCTGCCAGCATCTGAGAAAGGGCCATCTCTGTGGTGCTGTGACTCTGCAGAAGCTTCTGTGTCTTCTGCAGACTGTGTTTGCTTTTTGTTGTTTCCTCCGTCTGAACCTGGACCATCATAACTATCTCTCCACACTCAAAACCCTTCAGGGGCTGGAGAGATGGCTCAGAGGTTAGGAGCACTTGGTTTTCTTGTAGAGGATCCAGGTTCTATTCCCAGTTCCCACACAGTGACTCATAACCATCTATAACTCTAGTTCCAGGGGATCTGACACCCTGCTCTGACTTTCACAGGCACCAGACAAGCACATGGTACACACACATGTTGTCATAAAGTAAATCCCCAAATGCTTCAGTTCCTTCCTGCAGCATAACAAAACTGGACATTCTGTCCCAGAACATTTTCTAACCAATGTGCTTTTCATATCGATCCACACAGCCCCTGCTAACCTGTAATTCATCATCTTGATTTTTGCTTAAGCATGTTCTACACTCCCAAATCTGTCCTAGATCATGGTCTCCTAGCTGTCGAAACCCTGTCAATCCTTCAACAGCTGCTTTTCAGGTTCTGCAGGTTCTTCCATTGAGGCAGGAATGACATTCCCTCTGAAGTACATGCTGCTTTTGTTGGAGTATACTGGAATTGGACCCAAGACCTTGCACATGCTAGGCAAGGGACCCCCTGCTTAAGCTACATCCATAGTCCATCTTTATTTTTCATTCTAATGTCTTAGTTAATTACCCAAACTTGCTTTCAACTCACTCTGTAGTCCTAGAGATCTTGAACTTTTGATTCTTCTGTCCCAATCTCCGTGGTAGCTACTGGTCTTCCAGGCCATTCCCATTTTGTTCCCGGTCTTGCTGCACTGAACACACAGCCATAGGTTGAACTTTGTCTTTGGTTCAGAGGAGGATCACATCACTGCCTGCCCCACCTCACACCACCTTGAAACTCTGCTGTAGAATTCCAGAAAGTAAAGAAAACACAGGCTCAGGTTGGACACAATTTCCTTCTGCCTTCTTCTTCTGGACTCTACTCTTGGGAACCAATTCTTACTTTTCTACCCCAGGATATATAACAAAAAGACAAATGAAACAGTTGTAAATGGTCAGCAGGTATCAACTAAGTTGGATGAAATTGATGAAGATAGGAGCTAATAAATACTTCTGTTTTCAGTAAACTGATAATGCTTTCGAAGGTACATGCACAATTTAGAACACACTTTGCAGCCCTTGAACAGATCAAACCAGCAGGTGAAGGGCAAAAATAGGACTGAAAAGTCTGACTCTGTAGTGATGGTTTCTTTGAAGACCAGGATAGGGGTGGGAGGAGAAGGTATTTCTGGAAGAAAAGACGAAGATTTTATTCTGCCTTAAGAAACACCTCTAGATTTTCATTTGGGGAATTTACTACCTGACAAAAGCCATTTGATTATCTGTACTGGCCTGTGCCCTGAATGGAGAATGAAAGGTGGGAAGTTCACTAACATACTCACCCCACAGCACACTGTGGGACTGAGGATCCGGGTCACCAGCTGGGTAAGAGGCTGGCTTGCTGGAATACCCAGAGCTCCCGAAAAAGGAAAAATGAACTGCTGTCCTTGGCTAACCGTCATGGGCCATGGCTGGTAGCCCCTTGTGTGTGTTGCCAGAAACCTTAACATTTTGCTAAACTTTTAAAAAGTCTGTGAAGACAACTTTCTTGTTAGGTAATTCACCAACAACTGATGGTCTCCATCACAAAGCCATTCAATATAAAGCAGGTCTCTAGAACTGGGGTCATACATGTGGTGGGAGGGGGTGGTAATGAAGCAAAGGTATGCACACAGTTGTTCATTTCACTATGACTTCTGGAGAAAAACAAAATAACCCTACTCAGCAGCAAGTATATGAAGGTAATCTATGAATACATTTATTTCTATGTTAGAATTTTTTTATCATTCAGAGTTTTTGTGACTATCTACATGTCTAAAGCACTTTTTATATAAGAGGAATATAGGAAACTGGATGCAAATATATGTATCAACTAAGTCAAAACCCAAAAGATTAAGTGGTTTTAACAATGGTTTCTTCTACACTGTATTTATTTTTAAGTTTATCCCAAGATTACACGTTGCATGGAATATGCATGCTCTTCGTTCTGTAAGGGGAAAAAATTGGCTTCTGTGAGTGCAGAACTATTACCAGGCTTGGGTGTGGTCTAGTCAATGGTTCAGCAAGTCTCAGGGACCTTCTTGATCTTGACCCTCCATGTTAAAATTTGGCAAAAGTTCTTGATTCTTATGTGAAATCTAGCCTGGCCAGGGCCAGCCTTGCTAGCTCAGCCAGTGTCTGGCATCTTAGCCTGAAATTGATTGACGCTAAAATCAGAAGTCATCTGAGACTAGATTCAAAGTACATGCCCTAACTGGAAGGAAGCACTGAGCAGATGCGCAAGTCTTGGAGGAAACCGCACTGCTGGGTTTCCATGGTGGGGGTTGGGCAGGAGTACTTCCCAGAACACCCTCCTCCTGCTCAGGCTGGAGTGCAGCTGTGGGAGGGGGAAGCAAGGGAGGCAAGTCATGAGTCACCAAGATGCTTTCAGAGATCATTTCCTAAGTGTCCATGATGCTGGGGAGAACTAGAGCACCCAAAAAAAACCTTCCCTATCATGCCCGAAGCATCCTCCATCAGGCACCTAGAGGTGTTCCTGTTGTTTAGATTATAAATTTAGTTCTAAAGGGTATCTGGGGGTAGCTCTGGGTGGGTATACCTTAACAGTAAAATGTGAAGCAATAGCATAGACATTACACAGAAATCACCCCGTTACAGAAAGGACTACCTTTAGGAGAGCTTTGGCCTATGACTCAGAGCTCAGTGGGCAGAAACCAAGTCTATGAGAGGCTGGGGAAAGATGAGATACAATGGAATACATGAGGAAGAATTAACAAATAGAACCTCAGGCCAGGCAGTGGTGGTGCACGCCTTTAATCCCAGCACTCGGGAGGCAGAGCCAGGTGGATCTCTGTGAGTTCGAGGCTAGCCTGGTCTACAAAGCGAGTTCCGGGAAAGGTGCAAAGCTACACAGAAAAAAAACCCTTTCTTAAAAAAACAAAAAAAAAAAAAAAAGAACCTCATTAATTTCCAGATACCAACTCTGAAGCCTTGAAAGAAGCTCATGCCAACTTACAGAAGCACATTACTGGTGCTTTCTAAGTATTAGTTCAGTGGACAGACACTTTACTTCAAACTGAAATTCTTGTTGAAAAGCATGTTATTCGTGCTTTCTAAGTATTAGTTCAGTGGACAGATACCTTACTTCAAACTGAAATTTTTGTTAAAATGTATTTTTCCAGTGTATTTTCTGAATAGCCTAGATGTCTAGTATAAAGTAGATTCCACAACAGCACAAGCAAGAACATTTACCCATGATTCAATACTGGTGATTATTTGAGCTATTTGCTCCGTAAGTCTCATGCCTGCCAGTGAGCTGGTAGAACTGCAGACAAGCTATTTGGAAACCATACTTGATAGTCTCCCTGGGATGACCTGATAAAGTAGAGGACCTTGGGGCCAATTTTTTTTCCCCTTGGGACCAATTTTTTTGGATCATCAACTTAATAACGACTTTCTGAGGTTAGAAACTTAAATATACAAATGAGTAGCAAAGTGATAAAAATATTATGTTTTACCTGAGTTTAATTTCTGTACAGATGAAGTTGTAGAGCCTGTTCCCTGTGAAAGCTGGGAGTACCAAGTCCAGAGGGTTTGTTCAGGGGTCATGACTCATAGGCACTTAGTTGTGAGTGGATTGAGGATGGTTTGAAGACATTTGGTCATTTGAAACAGTTGATAGAGAAGGATTGGGGCTGAGAGCAATCAGTTCATCTTGTGAGGGCAGCAGTGCTTAGCTATGGCAAACCATACTGTTGGGATTACATTTCTAGAGTGCTGAGAGTTCTTGCTGCTACTCAGTGCAACTCCAGACACGCGGTTGTGATAGCACTAGCTTCTGATAAAGCCACTTCCATTACCAAAGGGTAAAGTAAAAATAACTTTTTTAATAAGTCACTTTAGAATTCCCTAGGTGATGTCTTTGCTCTATGAAGGTCGTCCCCCCATCTCCATTGTGTTTCCGTGCCCTGCTCTATGTAACCCTGATGGAGCTGTTGCAAACTCATGTGCTTTGTCTATCCTTGTCTACATCTCACACTTGGCCTCTCTGATTCTAGTTGCCTAATTCTCTCCTGCACGTTGCACTCATCTTTACGGCTGGGTGGACTATGTCTACTTGCTTGCCCCATCTTCTTCTTCCTCTTTTGCTCAGCACTGGTCATCCTTTCCTTATGCCTAACTTTCACTGCTCTGAGGCCACAACAGGAGATCAGGATGTGTAGGCATTTGGCCTATTGATGTGCCAATGTATCTGTCAGACTGAAGCAGAAAAGCCAAGGAAGCAATAGCCTCTAGTGCTTAAGCATTTGATGAAGCAGAGTAGCCAAGATTGAATCTCTAACATTTTGGATGAAATTAGTCTTCAGAATGAGAATATAAAAAGCTAGTGTTATCTTCCTCAAAAGATGGAAATTTTCCATGTGAAATTGATGCGTTTCAGGGTTAGGAAAGACGGACTCCCAGGAAGGCCTAGAAACTGGTAAGTGTGGTGAGAGCCCTAGGATCCCCCTTTCACGATGACACAGAGGCTGTTTCCATTTTGCACCATTGAGAGAGTATCCTACTGTTGACCCAGTAGCTTTTTGCCACCATGTTGCCGGGGACACGCTTGGCAACATTGAACTGAGAATTTGGGCATTTTCATTTTCCCTTTTGGCACAGTTCTCTTCAGCATTCAATTCTGGGACACGTTTCCCTAGCATATTTGGAAAACTTGAATTGGCAAGATACTGAGCTCTGAATTTTCCCAGCTTTCCTTTCCAAGACACTCAGGATTGTTAGAAATGTGTCACACCAGACAGGCCTTCCCTCTGTCTCCCATGGTCCTCAGGTTAGCCCATTCCGTTTTATCAAGTCCGCCTGGCCCCCAAAATCCCATACCTGCACTCTAACCCGTGAGTGTAAATCATCTGTCATTCTGGAAGAGGAATGAAGGAATGTGTGGATTGTAAAATGGGTTTGTAGTTTGTGGATCTGGTTTTATTTCACAGCATTTGTAGAATTTGCCTATGCTTTAGGCATTTTTTGTGGGAAATAACATTATAGCAAAGCCTGAAGAAATATTACCAGGTTATTGCCTCAATTTGCATAACTCGGCCTTAGATGCTGTGAGACTGATCCTGCTCTGGCGGCTTGCTTTGGGAGTTCTGAGGCCATGGCCTGCTATCTCCTCAGACAGATTTCTGAGTCTTTGTTCTGGAAAATCCCCTACTACTAGATACAAGGTTGAAAACAAGGTACTTACATGTATTGAACCTCACTGTTTCCATTTGGAAATGGAGACTTTATGATATTAGCTTGTGGAAAATGTGCACATTCATTTGTTGATAGTTCTGTGCCCCTGCAGATGTCTAGCCCCTTCACAGAGAGCTTACCGCCCTGGGACCTAATGATACAGTGACAGAGTATCAGGTTTTGTATGTTCTGTTCATGATTGTCTTCCCATGTCAGTGAGAAGTCAAACAGCTATCCATGTGTGGAATAATCCTATGAGCAGTTATTGATCTTGTTCTTCTGAGGACAAAAAGTTACTCTGATGTGTTTAAGTAAGATTTTTGTATATGTTTTGTATTTCAAATATATTATGTAAAATAATCAGAGCTTATTATACTACTCAGCCCAAATGACTGTACAGCTCTATCTCCCATGTCTCTGGAATGAGAGAACTAGGTAAACCAAGTCAGTAGTAAGTATGCCTTCACTCATTTGGGAGGGGCCTCCATTTCTGACCACATAGCCTTATTAACACGATCTAGTCTAGGCTATAGTCAGCTTGGTTCTGTTTTGGAAGTGAGTGTGTGTGTGTGTGTGTGTGTGTGTGTGTGTGTGTGTGTGTTGTGTATGTGATGTGGTATGTATGTGTATGTGTGTAGTATGTGTGTGCGTGTGATGCATATGCATGTCTGGTATGTATGTGGTATGTGGTGTGTATACAAGAGAGGTGTCTTAAGAAGATGAAGATATGGTTGAAGGTAAACTTTTTGAATTTACACACTGTTTGTTTGAAATTTCACTGAAGCTCAACATGACCCTCAAGACCTTATAGAGAGAACTAGCCAACCAAAGAAAAAGCCATGTAGCAGAGCTATATTTTGCACTGTGAGGTCATCACCCCGTGTTCATTGTCATGATTCACATGCATCTGGACGAAGGAGGTGTTGAAGACGTAGAAGCAGCATGTTTAAGACCAAGAGTTTGAAACAGATAGATTGGTTATTATTACTGGTACTTCTTTGGAATGAAGTAAATAGAATCATCTTTTCCCCTCTTTTTTTTGACTTTATTCATTTATTTTTTTAAATTACACTCATGATATTCATTAATTACACTCATGATATTAATCACACTTGTGGTATTCATAGATTACATTCACAGTATTCATTCAATTATATACATATAATATATATATTTAATTTTAAATGCTGAATGTCATTTATTTAAGGGGGGAGGAGGTCTTAAATATAGGCTTACAGCACAATGGGAGGACCCCGGAGGGCAGAAGTTCACTACTGATGTTTTACAATCTTGCTTCTAATCTGTTAACGCCCATTATTCAGGGTACCAGGCAAGGAACTTCCCTAAAGCATTCAGGAGGGTCTTTTCCCCTCTTTTAATGCTTAATGTAACGAGTAGCTTTTTTTTTTTTTTTTTTTAATTTGGATAGTCAGTTTAGAAATCATTCGTTGCAGTTGCTATATTTTTGAGGGGGGGAAGTACACAGTTTATCACCTAACAGGACTTTTTTGGGCTATAAAGTTTAAAAGCATTACAAAGGTCTCTTAATTACATAGGATTTGATGCATTAAACAATCATGGTTTTGGAAATAAATCAAACAGAATTTGCCTGGGAACATGTAGGACCAGGGAACTGGCAGTGCTAACCCAGAACAGAGCAAAGACCTTAGGCTCAATGTGTGGCTAAGTGGAAAGAGATGTCTTGGGACTCTTGGATATACCCGCTGCCTCTAATTATGATGGCAACAGCAGTTCTAAAAGTTACGTATGCTCTTCTCATTACAGAGCTTAGAGAGAACCATTAAGACCTGGGTAGTTAAATAGAGCATCCATCCTGTGATCTAATGCAACATGACTACTGGACAGAACTCCACGGGAAGTCATGGACATTTCCTAGGTGACTATTTCTTAGGAAAAGTCCCTCTGGAAATATCAGAGAAACTGGTTATTTTTCTAAGTGAGATCTATGAGTGGTAGGTTCGTCAAAGAACTTACTTTGCTATCCTTTAAATAAATAAACATGAGGGAATATATAGGACTGAAGCTTTAAAAGTATTAGCTTTGTATTTTGACTCAAAAATTGTTTTTTGGGGGGGAATAATGTTGCTTGAAGTGATTATAGCATTTCACTTACTGTCTGATACTTCAGGATCTACCAGACTTAACTGGCCGCTCTAAAAACCCCTCTACTTGGTGAACGAGGCCTTTAGAAACCCCCATGCCTCTTCATAAGCCTGTTAACTATGGTAGCTACTGAGTACCATAGTATGCTAGATACTCACCTCAGCTAACGTTGATTCACACGAAGCAATAGTAATTTGCGGTCTCCTATGATAATGTTGACCTGTTCTTGTAAGAATGGGTCTTTGGAGATGGCTTGAAAAAGTGAGACACACATACCCATTCTCAAAATAATGCCCTTTTGTATGACATACACTGAAGACTGCTCATCTTTTCCTTTGTATAAGTGTGGCTGCAATGATCATAAAACTTAATTGTTTCTAGGAATCATCTGGAGTTCTTGGGAACCTGTTCAATGAGGTCCTGGTTTAAAAGAAGCAATGAAACCCAGGAATCTGCATTGTGATAAGGATTCCAATACAGATGTTTGGCATGGAACACACTTACAAAAACTGAAACCAGAAATCCTTTAGTTCCAATCACAGCTCTGGTCAAATTATTTAACCTTCTTAGACCTCAGTTCACTCACCTACATACATAATAGGGATGATAATATTTTTCAGGGTTGTAGTAAGGACTAAATTGGTTAATCCAGGTGAAATGCTTAAGACATTTCCTGGAGTGTTTATTAAGCTTAGTCATGTTCATCAGGCCAAGCCAAAGAATTAAGAATACCATGAAATAGACTATTTCAGTCATATTGATACTCTGTTAATATATCATTGAACTCAACCAAAGAATCTATCGAGCTGATATGCTGGTGAGCAAGAAGTCATTTAATAGAGTACCACAACTGATTATCATTGCTTACAGAATAAAACCTGAGCTTTCGCCTGCTGTCTAGGACTCTACTTACTTGTCTTGCCTCAGACGAAACGCCACACTCCTTGCATAAGCCCTGCGTAGGTGTGTTCCTTATATCTGAGATATAGTTCCTCTCACTTCCACTTAATTGACTTTGATTCTTTGGATTTGGCTCAGATAGTGCCGCTTCCAAGACATGCTTCCTGATCTCACTAAGTCAAACCTGCTGTCTGTGCTCATTGCACACAAAGCTCAGCTGTCTGCTGTACACCACAGCCACACTTTACTGTGTGTTAGTCTGTTGTATTCAGGACCAAGAACTGTAGGGCGGAAACCCTGTCACGTAGTGTATCACTAGCTAACTTCCTGACACTGTCAGTAGCTGCCAGAAAACACTGGATTTTGTTGGATGGAGGATCTGGATGGAATAAAATATTTCTGCATAAAAAGTGAGTCTTTAGAAGTTTTCAACAAGGTAAGAGGGTAAGAGTAGACCAGTATTCTTAGAGTAAAGAAAGCAGCAAGACTGATTACCAGAAAAGCTGCACTGTCCACAGCACCCGAAATCGGAAAACAGTGGAGGACATTGCCAGTACTGGAGCTGGGTGTCTGACAAGCAGAACTTGGTGAGAATTCCTTCCTAAGTGCACAGTGACATAAAGAGACAGTGGAATATCG
>CABHPQ010160026.1:0-65944 GCA_902168405.1 Peromyscus aztecus
CAGATTTTATACCATGTGGACAGCAGATATATATGAGTTTATGTGTCTAAATACATGTGGTTTCTGTTGACAGATGTTGAGTAAGCTGAAAGAGTGGCCAGAAGTGATCTTGAGGTGATTATTAGCCAAGGTGAATGTGTAAAGCTTCCCAAAGACTCCTTCAGAAGGCTGCTAGTGATTATGTGTGAAGAGTAGACAGCAAGAGGGTTTGTGAGTGTTATGTTTCCTCTAGTCCTCATCTGTGTAGTAAGCACCCACACACCCTTACTCCCTCTCTTATTTATTGATTTAGACATTTATTCAGGAAGCATTTTTAAGTGTTTGCTCTTTGTCTGATACTCAGCTGGTTCTTGGAATAGAAAGGTAAATGCACAAAGCTCCTACTCCCAGACCTTAGAGTCTGCTAGAGCAGATGGACCCCAGACAGCTACCATAGCTTCCTGAGTGCTCTGCAGAAGCATGAAGTTTATCTTGAGAATCTGGAAGAGGAAACAATTACTGTCATCTAGTGATATCAGGGTCCTGAAGGAAGTGGCATCTGCCCTGACCTTGAAAGAGAATCTGAAATAGAGGGTTAGGGATATAGCTTGGTGGTAGACAGCTTCCTAGTACAGGGAGGCCTTAGGTTCAGTCCCCTGAAGGAAAAAGAAAATGACTCTTTGCAGTTCATTCAGACTAGTTACTTCAAGCCACTTTCTGTACTCACATGTATTATGGTACCTTAGCTAGTAGCCTCTTTGGTGTACTTAGAGCATCTTGGACATCCCAACTTCTCAAACCACATCCTCTTTGTATGAGCGAAGTGCTCTCATACCACCTCAGCACATGGCGAGATACTTAATCTTTCCTGCATCTCACTTCTGATGCTTCTGACTTGAACCCCACAGCTGTTGTCGTCCTTCTGCTCAGGGTCCTTCACAGTTAGCACAGAACATGGTGGGACTTACTTTCTAGGTATGAATTCTTTGAGGAGGAACATAATAGTCTAATCTTTTTTTTTTTCTTTTTGGTTTTTTTGAGACACGGTTTCTCTGTAACCCTGACTGTCCTGGAACCCACTCTGTAGACCAGGATGGCTTCAAACTCAGAGATCCGCCTGCCTCTGACTCCCAAGTGCTGAGACTAAGATGTGTGCCACCACCACCCAGCTTTACTCTTTTTATTGCTGATACTTACCTCATTCTTGTGAGTGGTATACAGTTAATAGATGTTAACTGAGTGAATGACTGAAAAGCCTTAGGGTTGCTGTATATGTTCTACTTTTTATGTCCTTCAGACATTAACTAGCCTCATCAAATGCATACTTAGGATTCATATTTACATATTAGAATATTGCATTCTTATGGATATACCGTTTTTTGAGCAGACTCAAGTACATGCTATAATGTCTTGGCCTTTCATTATGTTTTAGGAGGGCCGAATATGTGGGCTATTACCTCTGAAGAACGCACTAAGCATGACAAACAATTTGATAACCTCAAGCCTTCAGGAGGTTACATAACAGGTTTGTGTTTATCCTTTGTTATGTTATTTATTGTAAATTATGTTTCTGTTCATATATCTTATAGCTACCAAATTTATGTTAAGTAATCATATATATATATATATATATATCAAAATATTTTTCCTGAAACTCTCTTAATTTATTGATTCAATTTAGCATATGAAAGTTCTTTTCTTGGATTCTAAATGTTTTATTACACATTAATACTATTTCAAGAAGTTTTTTTATTTCTGTAGCGTGAATCCTAATTGGTCTTAATAATAAAAACCCAGAGCCAGATATCAGGGTAAATGCTGAAAGATCAGAGAGACAAAGGAGCAAGCCACAGCTACTTCTCATCTCACCAACTCCTCAGCCTGAAAGGGGTGAGCTCCTGTCTCCTCCCGCCTTATATTCCTCTCTCTGCCTAGCTATATCACTTCCTGTCTCCACCTCCCTAGTGCTGGGATTAAAGGCGTGTGCCTCCCAAGCACTGGGATCAAAGGCATGAGGTCCTAAATACTGGGATTAAAGGTGTGTGCCACCACTGCCTGGCTTCTGTGGTTAACTAGTGGCTAGCTCTGCACTCTGATCTCCAGGCAAGCTTTACTTATTAGAACACAAACAAAATATCACCACATTTCCCTTTTTTTTTTTTGGTCTAAAATTTAAAAAAAAGGTTATAACAATAAAAGAAAACCTATATACAATAAGTACAATAACTATATACAATATATACAGACAATAAATACATTAACAATGTCTAATCCATTAACTATAGACAAATTCAGAGAAAATACTCCATATCTATCCTATCTTGGCGAGTCCAAAAGATTGTACCTAATTCACTTTCTATTCTGACTTGCATTACCAAAATTATCTTTTAATGTCTCTCAACCTTGTGCGCTTTACACTTCTTTAGTGAATTTCTTTTCTGAATCTCGTAACAAGGAAAACTATAACTATCTAGTCTTCAACTCCATCAGAGACCCAAGAAGGAAATAATATTACTTGAGTGAGCAGGAAGTCCAAACGAGTGCCTTCCAAAAAATGTGAGAAATGATAGAAACCTAAGGTTCCTCTGTAACATTGGGGCATCCATCTTCAGCCTACAGGCCTAGCATATCTGACAGACTTATCTGTGAAGCAGGCTAAGCCCTTTTCTGAAGAGCTGTCCTTGTCTTGGCAAAGTTCAGCAGTACTTTCCTTTGCGTCCTGCTTGTCCCATTTGGACAGCATACTGTCAGCAGTCAAGGCAAGAGTACTTTCTTGCCCAGTGGCTTACTTTTGCCACAAAGAAACTCCATGTGCAGTTTCTTGGATGCCCATCATCTTCTCCAAAGTAGATTGGTGCTGCCAGGAACAGATATGTCTCATTGTCATAAAAAAAAAAAAAGAACCTATGTTATTAAAACATCTTAAATGTCATATTCTGTAGATCTCTGAAGTGTTTGAAGACCACCTGTCTACCTAAAATATATGTTTGACCTTGAAAACATACCTAACATGACTACAAGTTTGATTGTAATAAGTGACTATAGCTACTAGCCTGCATTTCCTTATTATCCTAAATAGTTGGTAATAATAACTTTCAAAGACTAGAAATTTGCAATACATTGTTAATGAGTTGCATAGGTACAATACTTTGAACAAGATTAGAAATGTATGTACAGTATGTTCTAACAAAAATAATCTCAACTTTGTATCAGTATACAAAGATCGGTATCACTATGTAGTATTTAAAACAAATAGTTGTTTTTAAAAGTAGATTCAGTAATCTACTCTTTTATCCTATCATATCTATAGCCCCCTCTTTTCAGAGTAGATTCAATAATCTACCCTTTATCTTATCATTTCCTTATCCCCTTTTTTCTTTTTTCTTTTTTTAAAACAATAATCCTGAATCTAACCCCATTGTTCAGCATAATCTCCCTCTCCAAGAAGTTGGTCTTAGGATACCTCTAGCCCAATTTTGTTGTTCAGTGTCTTAGCCTCATCTTTCCACCAGGTCCTCCACTGTAATTGAGGTCCAGGCTCCAAGACTGCTATAACCAAGTCTCTCCAGTCTTGAGGGATAATTCTATTACAAGTTGAGTACTAGTTTAACATCTGTTTCACAAAAGGTGATTTCATGCCATATGAGACTATGGCTTCCGTGAATCTCCTTAAATCGCTAAGATTTGCACAGGAGTCCATTTTTCTCTTATACAGCCTTGAGAATATCTATCATTTGGCAGTTCCTGTAAGGTTACTGGATAGATTGAGGTTGGCTGTTTGAAAATCTTAGGCTGTTCCTCTGTAACCTTATAATGCAATGCTGAGGTTGATTCTCTTTTAAATTCCTCTGTTTGGGTCTGAATATATCTATTATCTGCTTTAATAAGTTTTTCTAAAACTTTTATTTTGGCACTCATATTAACCAACTCTTAAATGATAGAACAAAAATCATCAAACAGATAATATTTATAATTGACATTACATAAATCCCATCTAAAGTAATTATCCTCTCATTTATTGTTCCATTTTTCAAACCGTCCAGTGTATTATCATACAGAGACCTAACTCCCTCCATTACAGTAGTGTTTCCCATTTTTAATGTGGGGAAAAACTCTCTCTTTTAACTAATTCCTCCCTTTAAGAATTCCCAGTTGTCTCACCTAATCTGCCGGCCCTGACGATTCAGATGACGGTGAAGTGTGGGGCTGACCGCTCTGCCTGGAACGGTAGAATCCTGAGCTGCTTTCAAGGCAGCTGCCTAGTGTGGCAGCTGCCTGAGGAGGGGTCCAAGGAGCGCCCACGACCCACTGGGAGGGTGCGGAAGCGGCTGACTCCTGTGGTTTTGGGAGCCCAAAAGCCTATGGAGTTTGCTGCAGATAGGCTGTAACAGAAATATCCCCAAAGAAAGGAAAACGTTGCCAGTGGGGTAGTGACTCCAGCCGCGTGCAGCTCTGGCAAGCGGCTTTTTCGTGAATTCATGCCCCAAAAGTTGGATGCCAGATGTAGCACAAATCCTAATTGGTCTTATTAATAAATGCCTGTGCCAGATATTGGGGTAAATGCTGAAAGATCAGAGAGACAAAGGAGCAAGCCACAGCCACTTCTTACCTCGCCAACTCCTCAGCCTGAAAGGGGTGAGCTCCTGTCTCCTCCCGCCTTATATTCCTCTCTCAGCCCAGCTATATCACTTCCTGTCTCCACCTCCCTAGTGCTGGAATTAAAGGTGTGTGCCTCCACTGCCTGGCTAGCTCTGCACTCTGATCTCCAGGCGGCTTTATTTGTTAGACCACAAACAAATTATCACCACAGATTTATTTTTTTAAATTTATTTTTATTTTATGTTCACTAGTGTTTTGCCTGCATGTATGTGTGTGTGAGGTGTCAGAAGCCCTAGAACAGGTATGAGCTGCCATGTGGATGCTGGAATTGAACCCGGGTTCTCTGGAAGAGTAGCCAGTGCTCTTAACTGCTGAGCCATCTCTCCAGCCCCCTTGATTTATTTCTTCTATCAGATATATTTCCCAGAGATCCCCCCCCCCGAAATTTGAATATTAATTGTTGATGTTAGCCCTTGTTTTGTAGACAGACCACCAGAACAAAAAGGTGATGGGTTTGGGTGTGTCTTTCCTTCCTTCCCTAGCAATTTGAAACTTTCCATTTCTGTTTCACTGTGTCCTAGTGCTTTCTGTAACACAGTTGGGACAGTGATGACATAGTACAAAGCCCACTGCATTTCACCTTCACAGCACCCCTGTGAGGCAGATACTATGTATGTCCATATTCACACAGGGTAAAGCCTTGGCTGAGAGTTTGCCTAAGACTCTCAAGATGACTACAGCTGATAGACAGCTTTTAGTCTGACTTTGGAATCCATCCTTCTATTCATTATAGTCTGAGGTCATTGTGTTCCTGCTGTACTGTACCTGCTGTCATTGTTTGATTACTCTGCCTACATGTTAATAATGGCCAGTGACCACTCATGGCTACTAGAAGATCTGAGACCACTCACAGCACAGCCTGACAAGGATGCTACAGCATGTTAGAAACACACTCTGCATGCTGTGAGTGCTGCAGGAAAACACTGAGCTCAGAAAAGCCATCGTTCTATAGCAAGTTTGTTCCACGTTCCAGTGGGAGACATTATTACCTCGTTCTTTAAGACTTTGCATTTACAAACTCCATTCTGAAAACCCAAGCAAAGAAGAATTGAATTTTTGTGTTCTTGGTATGTTCAGCAAGCATACATAGAAGGATGGGGAAGCTCGTGAAGGAATGTTTTCCTAGCACTTTGTACTTTTAATTATAGAACTCTTTTAGGGTGAAAACTCAAAGATGAATAATATACTTTCTTTACTGATTAGTAGAGGGTGTTAGTGGTGACTTATATTGTACTAAAATGCAAATAACTTCATCTGTACATCTATAACTCACATACTCTTTAATGATCATCATGTGCCAGCTGTTATTATTCCTAAATATTAGGATAATTCCATTTGCTAATGTATCACTTGGCTTTTGTGCTTATTACTTTCAGGTGATCAAGCCCGTACGTTTTTCCTGCAGTCAGGTCTGCCGGCCCCAGTTTTAGCTGAAATATGGTAAGATGCTTTCTTATAAATGTACATAAGTTTCTGGTGAGCTGTTGTTTTTTTAAACAATATGGTGTTAACATCAGATTGTTTTCATTTGTACTCTATTATTAAATAAGAATATTTCCTTAGCTCTTTGAAAAATAAGTTACACTGAATAAATGAGTGAAAATAATTTGAAGTTTTGTTCCATAGGACAAATTTCTAGTTCCATTAGAATTCAAGAAAGAATGTATGAATTATCATTGAGAAATATTTCTGTACAATTTGGCGAAATCTCAGCTTCCTCTTTCTGTTATCTTGTTGTAGTTTTATTTCTTTTCATCATCTGTAAACCCCAAAGTAGTCATCCCTTTCTTTGCTCCTACTTAAGAATTGCTCTAGAGGAGCTAGCGAGATGCTCAGTGGCTAAGAGCATTGGCTGCTCTTGCAGAGGACAAGAGTTCAATTCCCAGCACCCACACGTCAGCTCACAACTATTTGTAATTCAAGTTCCGGGGGTTTTGACACCCTCTTCTGACCTCTGTGGGTACCAGGCACACATGTTGTGCATATACATACGTGTAGGCAAAGCACTCATACATATAAAAAAATAAATTTTTAAAAATATTCTAGAGTATCCGGGATCGTGTTTTTTAATGTATTTACAATAAATGAGATCTTCTGCCTCATCCTTTTTCCTTATGGAACATTTGTGTGCTTGACAAAATGCTAATCACAAACATGTTTTCAATTATTTGAACAAGTCAGTAAGTTAAAGTTAGAATTTATGTACCTATATAAAATACACATGCTATGTAGACTTGGATGTCCTAAAACTCACTCTGTTGATCAGGCTGGCCTCAAACTTGGAACAATCCTTTTACCTCATCTCTATAATGCCTGGGATTTCAGGGGTCTGCTCTTATTACTGACTTAGAATTATAGTGTTCTTGAATGATTATTTTCTGTCTACATTGTTGGAAATCCCCTCTGAACTTAGATTCCCTGTGGTCTGTGAGCATTTTGTTAGGTACTGTCTCTGGCTAGTATTTCTCACTATGCAGGTTTTCTGTTATTCATATATATGTCTACTTAATTGAGTGATGGTCTCCATGTGAATGCTTTGTCATTGGTTTTATTTTCTAACCTCAACAGTAGTTTTTGTTTCCTTATTGTCCTCCACACACTGATCTACTCACCTCATTCTCCTTTTAGGGCCTTATCAGATCTGAACAAGGATGGGAAGATGGATCAGCAAGAGTTCTCCATAGCTATGAAACTCATCAAGCTAAAGCTTCAAGGCCAGCAGCTGCCTGTAGTTCTCCCTCCTATCATGAAACAGCCCCCCATGTTCTCTCCGCTCATCTCCGCTCGTTTCGGTGTGTATTCATTACTTTAGTAGCCTTATTTGGTTGTTAAGCTTGATTCCTTGGCAATCACGAAAGGATTAATTAACACAAAATGACAGTTCTCAGACTTCCAAGTTAAGCTTCATGCCTTTAAGAGAAGAAATCTTAAATGTACTGCCATAGCTAAGTGTCCGTGTCTGGTCTTGCCAGAGTCCTCCGTCACACCTCCTAGTTGTGACATAAATGATCTGCCTCCTTAGTTACAACTGACTCTAAATATTGTTCCTATTAGGTTCTTCTGCCTCTCCTGGAAGGAGAAAGCAGGATGGTAAGACTAGAGGCCACCGAAGGAAGGTGATGGGGGAGGGGCGGTCAAGGAGAAATGGTCAATGTTAGGAAATTACAGTTAGAACAATTTCTGGTGTTATGCTCTATGGTAGGGTGACTGTGACTAACAGCTTTGCATTGCGTATTCCAAAGCAGCTGGGAGAGAAGATTCTGAATGTTTTTAGCACAGAGAAATAATAAATGCTCGAGATGGTGGATGTGCTCAATACCCTGGTTTGGTTATATATGTATCCACATATCAGAACACTACACTGTACCTCAGAAATAGGTACAGTGTGTGTTCTTAATATTAAATAAATAAAACAAGATGATTGAATAAATTTAAACTCACTTGGAGGGGTTTAATTTATGTAGTAATTTAAAATCATAGATGAGTAGAATTTCTTTAATTTAAAGGTTAATTAGCCAGCTAAATTGAGGCCAAAAAAAATTGTAGACTTTGTCCTAATTAATTTACACTCTTCAGAAATTACCAGTTGGTATGCTTTCCATATAATTTTGACTAGCCAATTTCTTATTAATTATATGTGAAAAGCACTCATTTTGAATGGAACATTCAATAAGGTGTTTCTGTGTTAAGAAATGCATTCCTTTACACCGGATACTAGATTTTAAAACACTGTATTCTTCCACTCTTGTACTCAACTGTAGAGAGAAACACTTAATCACCGGGTGGCCATATTTTTATGTTGTATGTAGTGTTCCACAGTTAAGAAAATAAAAGTCATCACTTATTTTAAAGACTTGGCTTTGGATTCGTAGATGTGTAACTTGGAGGAAAAGTGAGATGTGTGGCATGTTTGCCAGTAAAACATAACCATGTCTACCATAGCACCTACGAATTAGCACCTGTTTTGTCTGAGGAATGAGCATGCACTAGTCTAGTAACTTAGTAGCTCTGGATCTGTTTTCCTTACACAGAGAACCATACAGTCAGATAAAACTTTTTCTTTTCCCCCAGAGCTGAGGACCAAACCCAGGGCCTTGCGCTTGCTAGGCAAGCGCTCTACCACTGAGCTAAATCCCCAACCCCCAGATAAAACTTTCTATTTTTGACATACTGTTTTAGTTGACAAAGATTGCTTAGTCTTAGTGTAACAGGAGAAGAAAACTCAAGTGATGCCTGGGCTCGCTTGTAGCTCATAACGCGGTAAATGATTAACATTCAGAGCAGTAGCTTATCTCCTCCACTTCAGGTCAAAGCTGTTTTAGGGAGTGTTTTAAGGATTGATTGCCCGTGGTGTTTCTACAAACACTGGAGCTGCTTCTTGTGCTGGGACTTGCTTTGGGGCGTGTATTTTATAGTTGACTTGGTACCATTGAAAAATGTGTTCTCTTTCATCTATAGGGATGGGAAGCATGCCCAATCTGTCCATTCCTCAGCCATTGCCTCCAGTTGCACCTATAACAACACCCTTGTCTTCTGCAACTTCAGGGACCAGTATTCCTCCCCTAATGATGCCTGCTCCCCTAGTGCCTTCCGTTAGTACATCATCCTTACCAAATGGAACCGCCAGTCTCATTCAGCCTTTATCCATTCCTTACTCTTCTTCAAGTAAGTGTCCAGTGAGTCAGACATGGGAAGGGACATGTGTAGCAACGTGTTACAGTTGCTGCTCAGGGATCTCCTTGTTTGTGGAATTGCTAGTACAGGTCTTTTCCTTTTCCTCTCTTTTTTCCCCACAGCTTTGCCTCATGCATCATCTTACAGTCTGATGATGGGAGGATTTGGTGGTGCTAGTATCCAGAAGGCCCAGTCTCTGATTGATTTAGGATCTAGTAGGTATGAAAACTTAATGCATAGAACTTTGTCTGCTTTCAATGTGGATTTTTGTTTAGCAAACCCTGGACTTATCCAGGTTATTCTTTGTAATGGACAAGTACAAATATTTAAGATAAGTTTTCTCTCTTGTTGTTGATTTTCTTGTTTTTTGAGACAGTCTCACTGTGTAGCCCTGGCTGTCCTGGAACTCACTCTGTAGACTAGACTGGCTCGAACTCGGAGATCTGCCTGCCTCTGCCTCCTGAGTGCTGGGACTAAAGGTGTGCACCACCACACCTGACTGAGGTGGTGTTTTCTGAATTTAGAAAGCACAAGTATTGTTTATTACCTGCCATAGAAGTCAGCATAGTTCTCTTCAAAACAGTTAGGAAGAGCTACCTTTCACCAGAAAGATACTGTCTTGTAGCTTAATCATTGACTTTTGTGACTTAAATTTTTTTAACATCATTGAACCATAGTTTAACAAAGTAAGAAATGTAGACAATAATATCTTTTAAGTGTGCTTGGAAGATAGGAAATGCCATTTTTAAAGGCCCTGGACAGTAAAATGCCTGGAACTATAGGTTCTTAATAGATGGAGTTGTAGGTGTCTGTTGCCGTTTTATTATATAAGGAATGATTCTTAATGTCTTTGGCTTATATAGTTTAATTAAATGTATTTTATTTGGTAACATAAAATTTTAAATACATTTCATTATAGCTCAACTTCCTCAACTGCTTCCCTCTCAGGGAACTCGCCCAAGACTGGGACCTCAGAGTGGGCGGTTCCTCAGCCTTCAAGATTAAAGTATCGGCAAAAATTTAATAGTCTAGACAAAAGCATGAGTGGATACCTCTCAGGTAACTGGAATAGAGTGCTTGTGAGATCGTTAGTCTTCTATGGAAACTTTTTGAAAAACTGTTATTTGAATTTGTGCTTTGTGTCTTATCTAAAGTTCTAACATTCAAGACATTTAGAAGACATTTCATACATAAGAATATTAGAAGTGTATAATTATTGAAAGATGAATTCAATTTGATTGCTTTCCTCATATTCTTATGCCAAGTTGAGTACAAGGGTATACACCCCACCTTTTGGAGAAGCCTCTCTCAGGAAGAGCAGGCTTCATCTTGTAGCCTTGAAGTGAATGAAAAGCCCCGACCACAGGGTGCGGTAGGGGCAGCAATTAGCCTCAGCTCTGTGAGAGGAAGTGCAGTTTCCCTGCTGCCCTTTTCATTGCTCACTGTTTGTTCTGTAACTCAAGTGTGTGTGGAACATCGGAGTTCACTTTAGAATATCGTGTAAATTTAGATGGTGAAGAGGCCATATACCAGGGATAGACATAGCATAGGCAAGTATGTCCTGCCTTCTAACAATCACGTTCCCTCTTCTCTCAGCAAATACCTCATGTCGGACAAGGTGAATGATGATCAAGGAAAGACTGATTTCTGTCTTGAGTCCTGGCATGGACAGTAATGCAGTTCATAGAGAAGAGAGAGCAGTTTGGAGTGAAAATTGGGGAGAGGGACATGATGGGAACAGAGAAGTTTGAGACATCTTTTTTTTTTTTAGTTGCCTGTGACACATACATGTAGGTTTTTGCTTGGCTCTAGACATATAAATAGAGAGGTGAGGTTTGGGCTGCAATGTGCATGTAGAGGTCGTCAGACTTCAGATGCTCAGGAGTCCCAGGGTTATGACAGGCTTCATAGATCAGGTAGGAGGAGAGACAGTGGAGACAGAGGGACAGGAGGAGAGCATGCAGGGAGGAGAGAGGTGTCGGGAGGTCTCATCTCCACACCGGTGGCTTGACCCTTGCTCTCAGAGCTGTGCGGAGCACTGTCTTACTAGAAGAACATGGAGGAGCACCCCATCCTCACTAATTCCAGACTCTGAACTCTTTGGAGCAATACTGTGTTTGATTACTCCAGAATGCTCAGTGCCTGGGCCTTGGTACAAACATTTTGTCAGTCAGTGTTCCAAGAAAGCAGCAGCATTATCTGCATGACGTCAAAGAGGCTCTCTTTGGTTTCTCTCTTCATGGTTTCTTCTCTCAATCAGGTTTTCAAGCTAGAAATGCCCTTCTTCAGTCAAATCTGTCCCAAACTCAACTGGCTACTATCTGGTGAGTCTGTCCATTGGTGATTTCAGTTATAGATTATCTGTTATCAGAAATCCTTCTGGAAGGTCGTTTTGGAAAACACAAACAGAAAAGTGATTGTTTCTGTGGAAATTTATGACTCAAGCATGCTCCATAAAAGTGGGCATTTGAAAGTTAATGGTCACCTGGGAAGCATACGTTCTTGAGAACTTAACCTTTATTTTATAAGTGACACTGTAGTTTTCTTTTATACAATGACTTACGTTGCCATCCAGAGATTATTTCATTTTTAATATAGTGAATTGAACGTGACATGATGAGCCACCTTCTCAGAATGGGCAGTTGCCGTAATGAGTCAGTGTCTTCCCTCTCTTTGGGGCCGTGAAAAGTAAGGGTAAAAACTGACTCATTTTTCTGTATATGTTTATATTTTTCTGAAATATATTAGCCTAGCATTTGTGCTGTCATTATTATCACTCGTGAAAATAAAAGCTGTACTCTGAAGTTAGTGAAAACTCAGTGAGCTTTGTGAACTGTGAGTTGTCCTATTTCCTGCAGGACTCTGGCTGACATTGATGGTGACGGACAGTTGAGAGCGGAAGAGTTTATCCTAGCGATGCACCTCACTGACATGGCCAAAGCCGGACAGCCGCTTCCACTGACTTTACCTCCTGAGCTCGTCCCTCCATCCTTCAGGTCAGGACCTCTGGGGCTGCACACTGGGGTTTTCATCACTTAGGAGTGATTCCTACTTCAGAAGCCGTGCTTTAGTTTAGAGGAGAGATAAATATTTACTCTTTGATTTTCATATTCAGTGCGTCATGCCAGGAAGGAGTAGATAAAAGGAGTTGTTTTCACCGTGTTACAGAGACGAAACGTATCAGTTTAACTGAAGAGATGAGAAAAACTGCCTAAGAATAGCAATTAGGGGATTCTAACATCTAAGTACTTTGTACATCATAACTAAAGGCCGGAGTGTGTTTAAATATTCTTAGTACTATATTTTAAATATTAAGTTGTTGAATATTTTTAAATATTGAAATATATTTAAATATAATATTACTGTTGGTAACCTGTATTTTTTAGTCTGAAAATTCTCAGACTGTGTGATGCTTTTTGTTGTTTGTTTTTCTTAGGGGGGGAAAGCAAATTGATTCCATTAATGGAACTCTGCCTTCATATCAGAAAACACAAGAAGAAGAACCTCAGAAGAAATTGCCAGGTATTAATTAATTTGTTTATTTTAAAATTAAAATTAGTTGTATTTACTTTAAATTTTATTTTGAAGTACAAATATTTAGTGTTTATAGACTTAAAATTATATGTTATATGAAAAAAATTAATGAATGAAATTTGTGTGTGTGTGTGTATTACTGGGGATTGAATCCATGGGCTTAAGTAAGCAAGCCAAGCATTTCTATCGCTGAACTGTGTCACCAGCTGATTGGGATGTTTTTAATTTTTCATTTTAACAAAGAGTAAAACTGAAAATGATGAAGGAAGAGGGGAGAGTGTGTATGTTTGGAAAATTTGTGTTTCTTCCACATTAGGAAGATGAAATCAGATCGAGCTTTGTAATAAACTCTTTAGCTTTGACAAAAGTTTTAAATGTTCATTGAAAGAGCGTACACATAATTATTTTAAATTATTAAAAAGTTTGTGGAAAGACTGGGGTTATAGCGCAATAATAGAATGTTTGGCCAGCATATGCAAGGCCCTGAGTTTGATTCCCCAGCACTGCAAAGCAAACCAAACAAGAAAACTGCCTTCTTTAAAAAGTTAACAACATACAGCAGATAAAACACAACCTTGGTTATTTAAAGAAGGCACTGAGAAAAGGTAAACCAATTATTCTTATTGGCTTGGATAGTCAAAGTATGCTTGAATAAATTCAAGCATAGACAATTGTGGGTTTTAAATGGATATTTTTACAGGAAAGCAAATCCTTTCCTATTTACATTTGAGTTAAAAGTATCTGTCTGTCTGTCTCTCTCCCTCCCTCCTTCCTTCCCTCCCTTGCTTCCTTCCTTTTAGTTACTTTTGAGGACAAGCGCAAAGCCAACTATGAGCGTGGAAACATGGAGCTGGAGAAGCGCCGCCAAGCCTTGATGGAGCAGCAGCAGAGGGAGGCCGAGCGGAAAGCCCAGAAAGAGAAGGAAGAGTGGGAGCGCAAACAGAGAGAACTGCAAGAACAGGAGTGGAAGAAGCAGCTGGAATTGGAAAAACGCTTGGAGAAACAGAGAGAACTGGAGAGGCAGCGGGAGGAAGAGAGGAGAAAAGAGATAGAAAGACGAGAGGTGATTTTCAGGTTCTTTCCTAAGAACGTCACTGATTGGATGACTGCGTGCATTTCACCCACGAGGAGTAGCTGACCTTTTCACTTTTGTCATGCCTCCCATCTCTGTCAGGCCACTCTACCCCGTGCAGAATCAATTCTCCTTCCCTGGACCTGTCTGTGAGGACTTAGGGCTTCCTGGCAGAGGTCTGTGGAAGCCTGATCGTGCAAGTGAGGCCCCAAGCAGAGGAGGATTGAGTGCGCAGCTGAGCCAGTAACAGCTACAATTAATTTGACAGCAGGTCACTGGGCGAGGGCAAGCCTAGGCCTCAGAGTCAGTCTGAAGACTTGAAGCCTAGGGAGGTGAAGCTGTAGAGAGGGATCCAGAAGCAGGCCTAGTAAAGAGGTTCTGAGAAACACTGGCTGTGTTTTAACGGGCCAGGAACAGAGCACAGTAAATTACAGTGCTTTGAAAAATCATGAATGGAATTATTTCTCCTCTGATACAAGAACAAAGGCGTAATTATTTCTCTTGCTTTTTATACTTAGGAAGCCATCATTTAGCTTATTAAAAGAAGGATAACTATAACCAAAAGATGGTCTTTGAAGCAGTGAAAAGTGATGAATAAAAGCCACTTTTGAGGATCTCATAGGCCCATTGAGAAAGTTCCTCACCTGCCCTTAGGCATTATGGCCACTCAGCCCTAAAGGTTTTGAATAGTGCAAATTTCTTTAAATTTAAAAGTTAACAATAATTTGGTATTTTTAGGCAGCAAAACAGGAGCTTGAAAGACAGCGTCGTTTAGAATGGGAAAGAATCCGTCGGCAGGAGCTTCTCAATCAGAAGAACAGAGAACAAGAGGAAATCGTCAGGCTGAACTCGAAGAAGAAGAGCCTCCACCTAGAGCTGGAAGCAGTGGTATGGCTGAGGTTCATGTGGATGTTGTCTGGACAGTGCTGCTGGCTTACCTGTCCAGGGTTTGCGTGAATAGAAAGAGGCCAATTGCTTAAAGGGGAAACGCCCAAGCTGCTTGCTCTCATGATCTCACACTATTCCTCGCAGTTTGAAAAGCTCGTTTTTAACTGACATTAGTCACTCTGCTTAACTGACTTCTCCACATCCAATGTTAGCAGGTTAAGTTCTTTGAAATGCAAGAGGAGAAGATAAAAAGATAGAATCCCATAAGCCTAGCCTTGCTAGAATGACAGGAGTTTGCATGATGAGTGCTTTCCTACATGCTAGAACCAAACTGGGATCGTCTTAATCTAAATAGTGCTTAATATTTTTTGTTGGCTTGAATTGCATTGAAATAACCTTTAAAAATAAAATATCATGCTAGGTGATGGTGGCACATGCCTTTAATCCCAGAACTTGGGAGGTAGAGGCAGGTGAATCTGTGAGTTTGAGACCAGCCTGGTCTACAGGGCGAGTTCCAGGACAGCCAAGACTACACAGAGAAATCATATCTTGTAAAAATTAATAATAATAATAACAACAATAATAATGATAATAATAATAAACAATAACTAAATAATATAAGACATCATGATATCTTTAGTCAGAAAGATGATATTTTATGGTTTTAAATTACTTTGTATACAAACCATAATTATTAATCATGCCACAGTGCTACAACAGAGATCTTAAACATTTAGCTTCTGGGTGCTATGTGTGTATCTCTCAGAACCATCATCTTGATGGTGTGTTTTGTCTTAGAAATGGGAGAAGATTGGACTGACCAGATAAAGACACTTGCTACCACACCTGGCAAGCTGAGGTCAATCTCCGGGACCCATGTAGTGCAAAGAGAAAACTGATTCCCACAAATTGTTCTCTGAGCTCTGTGCACACCCACACATATACACACAAAATAAATAAATATAAAAATAATTTAATATAAGAGAAGACCTTAATATTGCCTGGTTTTCCTTTAAGGTTTAGGGTAACACACCAGTGCAATAACATGGGTCAGTATCTGGAGAGGTTCAATCTGTACTTACACATGTTAAAGATAAAATAAGCTCTAGAGTTTAATTAGTGTGTATTTTTCAAATATAAGACATGCTGTCTAGTCAAACTTTCATCAGTGATAACTCAGTTTTCCTTACCTCACTGTATTATTGCTAGAGCTCTAATAACACAATGCCACAGGCTGAGAGGCCTAAACAGCAGCAGTTGTCACTGTTCCGGAGGCCGGAAGTTAGGGTTCGGTTCCGGTGAGGCTACCTCTGTCCTCACACGTCTTTCTCTGTGTGCAGGCATTTCTGGTGCATTGACTGTCTGTCTGTTCTTCTCACAACGACACTAGTTAGATTGGATTAGGGCCTACTCTAAAGACCTTTTTTGACCCTAATTGCCTTCTTAGAGTAGTGTGTTTCTCTAAATATTAGACAAATGGCTTGGGAGTGAGGTGACAATTCACCCTTACACCCCACCTCACTCTCCATCTTAGACCTTATTGAGAAGGTCTGCTTTGTTCTTCCCTCCCCAGGAAGGGAAGGATGGGGTACTTTCTGCATAAAGAAAAGAGTATTAGTGTAGGAAAAACAGACTGAAACCCAAAAGTTCCTTCTGGACATTGTTTAACTAAGGGAGATTAGAGAATAACATTGAAGGTAGAAATAGAAGCTGAAGAACATCTAAAGAATAAATTAAATATACTTTGAGATTGTTTATGGTAGTTATAAATACATAATTCAGAAAAAATTCAGTATGTTGTATTTGTGCTTTCTCACATAGCATATGGGATCTTGCTCTCTGAAAATGATTTGTTTCTTGCTAATAACTCTTCATATAAATAATGTAAAACAGATCCCAATGGATTATAGACATTTTTCTCAGACTGACTATGAATCCTAAGTGTCATTTGAAATTTAACTAAATAAAAGTATTTTTCCCTTATTTTTTACTGTATATATGCATTTGATCTTCCTATAGGATTTTTTTACCATATATATGCATATGATTTTCCTATAGAGTGGAAAACATCAGCAGATTTCAGGCAGACTTCAAGATGTTCGAATCAGAAAGCAAACACAAAAAACTGAGCTAGAAGTTTTGGATAAGCAGTGTGACCTGGAAATTATGGAAATCAAACAACTTCAACAAGAACTTCAGGTAGGTCTTTTGCAGCTGAATGGACCTTAAACACATGCAGTCATCAGCAGTCTTCCTATAGATAGTCAATTAGGGAGTCATGAGCCCTATGATAGAAAAGATCAGAAAGTCCATAGGCTAGATGTGAGCTAGGTTCTGCTTAAATTCATATATAAACACGCTTCACTTTGAACTTTAATAAAAATTACCTTTATATGCTGTTCAGTCCATTACAGATCAAGGCACTAACACTATCTGACATGGATCTACTCGACCACAAAAGTGGCATCTTCTTGCTGTACATGGCCAGTGAGCAAGGCGGGACACTAATCCCTGTAATGAGGGAACGTCCTCATGGTTTGATAACTTGTACAGCCTTACCCTTATCACTATAGTGTTGGGAGTCATGTGTCAGCCCTGGAATTATGGCAGGACACCCGTACTTACACCATATCCTATATTAAAATAAAGTTGTTGCTATTAGGTTTAGGAAATTCTGAGTTGAAGTTACTCTCTTCAGAACTGTGGTGAGAAAATAGTAAATGTTTCTCTCAAAGACCTGGTACTTCTTTGCTTGTGAAGTGGAGTATGGTTCAATTATTGCTATTTGAAAATAGGAACACTAAAAGTATTCTCCACCTGGAGAGTCTTCTCACATAACTTCTTTACTGCAAGGATGGGTAATTGGTCTTCCCCTTGTCACAGCAGGGCCATTTCTTCCGTGGTTTAAAACCGCTTCCCCGTTTCTCCCTAAGACCTCAGTTGCTCTTGGATACACACTTATGCATTATGGAGTGTTGTGGCCTGTTTACATGTGTTGTCCAGACATGGAGACCCCTCTCATTCTTTGCCAACTGTCATCCATTACAGTGCAGAAAAGTTGAGGTGTTTGGATACTCTCCATTGATGAAGGCGTTCTTTATTACCTTTAAATTTCAGCTGCCCATTCATAAGTATTTGATTAAATATTTTCTCTTTATATCCTATATAATTCTACACTACAGCCATGTAGTATTTCTGTGGAGTCTTAAAAGTGATTAAATCATGTTTTAAATTTTTCAAAAAATTCTTAGACATTATATTGTTTTAATCAGATTCTAATATTCTTTTTTAAAGGAATATCAAAATAAGCTTATCTATCTGGTACCTGAGAAGCAACTACTAAATGAAAGAATTAAAAACATGCAGCTCAATAACACACCTGGTAAGTCTCTTAAGTTTCGTTTTGTTTCCTTTCTGAATAATTGTTTTAATATATTACTTTAAAATGCCTTTATTCCATGAAAATGATATTTTGCCTGTAAGTTAAATTTTTCAAAATAATGTGAAAAATATTATTGTAAGTTGTATTAGCTACTTATCTCATAGCTGTGACCAGATGCCTGACAAGAAATAACTAAAGAAAGGAAAGGTTTCTTTTCGCTCGCAGTTTGGACAAAGATATCAAGTAATCAATGGGAAAGCATGGTCTCATATGGGAATAGCATAGGGAAAATGGATAACCACATGCAAAAGGGTGAAATTGACCCTTGTTTTCCCATACATGAAAATCAATTGAAAATGAATTACACACCTAAACTTGGGCACAGGAGCTCATGCCTGTCCCAGAGCGTTGTAGACTGGGGCAAGCGGGTTGTCATGAATTCAAGTCCAGCCTGGGCTGCACTGCAAATTCCGTGTCAGCCTGGGCTGAAAAATGAAACCCTGTCTCAAAACCAACAACAAAGATAGAAGAGTAAAACCTAAATATAAAATATAAGCTATAAAGCTCCTGAAAGAGGACAGACAAAAGTACCTTGATATAAAGAAGATTTGCAACCATTTTTAATGTACTATTTTTATTAATTCTTTCAGGATTTCATACAGTGTACGTTGATCACTTTTGCCCCCACTCCTCCCCAACTCCTCTCAGATCCACCCCTGCCTCTTCATCTCACCTCCACCTTCACAGCGTCTGGTCTGTTTTTGCAGGAATTTTGAAAGTTATTTTATTTATTTATTTGTCTTCATGTGTGTCTGGGCACTACATGTGTGCAGTGCTTGAGTGGCCAGGAAAGGGCATTGGATCCACTAAAATTGAAGTTACAGCAGTGAGCCACTGTGTGGGTGCTAGGAATCAAACTCCAGAGGTCTGGAAGAGCAGCCGGTACTCTTAACTACTGAGTCAGCTCTTCGGCCCCATTGACAGTTTAACAAAAATCACCACAAATAGAAAAATAGAAATAGGAAATTGTCATAGAAATAGTCTTTTTTTTTTTATATTATCAGAAGCTCAAAAAATCTGAAACAAGTCATCCTACATCCCACTAAAAGAATTCTGCACAGCCAAGGAGATACCCAAAATGCAAAGCAGTCCACAGAGAGAGAAAATATCTGTGAATTATATATCTGATAGGGGTTTGATATCCAAAATATATAAGGAATTCATACAACCGAATATAGAAAAATCCCCAAAACTAACAGAAAAACTCCATATGGCCCAACTTAAAAATGGGCAGAAGACTTGAATAAGCATTTCCCCAAAGAAGAGATAAAAATGACTACTAGATATTTGAAGGGTGGTCACCATTGCTGATCATTGAATTAACCCCTCAGACCTGTTAGGATAGAAGTTATCAGAAGAATAAGAAATATGAGTTGGTGAGAGAGGAAAATCTGGCACCTCATTGGTGGGGATGTAAATCAGTAGATATGATGGAAAATAGTAAGGCAGATCCTTGAATCATTAAAAATTAAATTACCGTATGACCCACATCTGAGTGTGGATTGGAAAGAAGTAAATCACTGTCTCAAAGGTGTGTGTGCACTCCCCTGTTCACTGTAGCACCTGCACAATAGCCAAGTGTGGAAGCATACTCATCAACAGGAAAGCAGATAGAGAAGAATGTGTGTGTGCACATGCATACACAAAAAATGGAATATTCTACCTAAAAAAAAAGAGGGAAGCAGTGTCATTTGTGACATCATGGATAATCTGGAGGCTGTAGACTCAGTAAAATAAGCTAGCCATGGAAATAAAATATGTGTGATCTCACGTGTGAAATCTAAAAACATGGAACTAAGAGAAACAGTAGAATGGTTGGTGCTTACCATAAAAATGGATTTTACCATAAAAAAGGATTAGTTATATTAAAACAATAGCCATAATGTAGACTACTATGGAAATGGAATGAGATCATTGTTAAATTTAAAATAACTGAAGATCGGGTGTGTGGCTCAGTGGTAGAGTGCTCACCTAACATGTGTGCATGAGGCCCTAGTTCAGTCTCCACTATCGCCAAAATTTAAAAAAACAAAAATATAAATAAACAAATATGTGTTATAGAATGCTGTAGATAATATGAGCCTATTAAGTAGAAGTTTGGTAAATACACACATATCTAAGTACAAATGCTTAAAAGGAGAAGTTAGGGTTTTAGATGAAAGAGGACTTAACTTTTTACTCTGCATGTTTAATTTTATTTAAATTCTATACTTGATTTCTATACCTTAACATACAAAATTTTAGAATATGTATTTAGAGAGCAATGTTACTATTTCATTTTAATGGAAAACACTATATTTATACCTAGTTCCTCTATTCTTGTGTAAATTTTTTTAAATCATGTACAGTGAAACTCTCTCTTCTTACCTTTTAAAATGTGTTAAATAGTCCTGTTAGTAATGCTTATTGGGTCCTGGCTGTGAGTAGTCCTCTGTTCTTGAGACCGTTATAAGTAAGTATGAAGCTACTTTAGCAGTATGTTTTGTTAGCTGGGTATTTACTGTGAGTCCCACTTCATGCTGTGGTTCTATATTCACCTCATTTAATAAGGTGTGTGGTATCATGCCTATTGTGTTTGGTCAAACACCTTTTCTAATGTAGAGTTTTTTGAGTCCTGATCCTTTCAGTAGAGAACCAATATTTATATCCATTTCCTTCGAGGACCTTTACAAGATATTGTTTGGGAATAAAAGGTATTGTCTCTTCTATTCACCTATGTATTATTATATGCCCTTTGTATTTCTCTAGTTACATCATTTTGAGCAGACAGGAAATGACAGGAGCGTCTCCCAAATGTAAACTGACTTGATACTTTTGTACTTCAGATTCAGGGATGAGTTTACTTCATAAAAAATCATTAGAAAAGGAAGAATTATGCCAAAGACTTAAAGAACAATTAGATGCTCTTGAAAAAGAAACTGCATCTAAGCTCTCAGAAATGGATTCATTTAACAATCAACTGAAGGTATTCTCTTCTATTATATTCATGACTTTGTAACTGCTTCTTGTAATGTGTTACATTTTCATAATTGATTATATCACTTCATCTACTAGAATCATATAGTTTTTTTTTGTTTTTTTGTTTTTGTTTTTGTTTTTTTTTCCCAGGGAAGAAGTAGTTTATTTAACCTTATAGTTTACAGTCCTTCATGAACAAAGTCGGTGCAGGGAGCTGGAGGCAGAATCTGATGCAGAGACCATGGATGGGTATTACTTATGGGCTTGTTCCTCATGGCTTACTCAGAATCATATAGTTTTTAATGTTCTCTAAAGTTTAGTAAATATTGTGTCATAAGATTAAATATTTTTTTCAGAGTTTCCAGGTTTTGATGACTATGTGCTCTTTTTATTGGCAAACATGCATTTCAAAAGCAGCTGCCTTAGTCAGCCCTTCAGAACTGAAGTCAGCAGCATTCTGAAGTAGAAAACAGGCGGGCATGACCGTGCACACCTGCAAATCCCAGAAGTTGGGAGGCTGACACAAACAGACTAGAATTCAAGGCCATTCCTCAGTAACCTAGAGAGTTTAAGGCTAGCCTGGGCTACATGATACCTGTCTCAAAGCAGGGAGTGGGGGATGAGCATGGACATTTCAACTGCTCTGGTGGTAGATCTGTTAACACACTTAATTCTTTTTCTCGTTTGTCTCTTTGTTCTGCTATAATTAACCTTTGTGAAACAACAAATTGCATAGGGAAATCTAAAGGACAGTCTGATACTATAAACTTCATGTAGTTCATGATGCATTGGTTATTGTTTGCCCCTGTGGCAGAGCAGGTGCCCAAGCAGACTGTGTGTTTTTCTTTTGGGGCAATGGTAATTGAATACTGAAGCCATATGAATGGAGGTAACATAATGTTAGTTGGATTCTGAAGCTGTGAATGGAATGCTAAAATCCAGACTAACGGTATTTCACTCAAATTTGGGAGTAGTCTCAGTTCATCCTTTGCTAACAATGCATGAAGTTGTGAAAGCATACAGTGTTGTATAGTAATTCTTTAAGAAAGCTATTTCTTCATATGGTTTTTATCTTGTTGACTTATTCAGAGTAACATTAGCAACAACTATGGAATAAACAACATGATAAAGAAAGACATCATGGTGGCTTCAGTTAAGGACAGAAAATTGAGGTGAATAATGCTGATAATGTACTTTACACAAAGATACCTTCTTTAGAACAATTAAAACATGGGCATTTGTCACTGATGGTCAAACACGCCAGTCATGTTATCTTCCTGAAATTACTTTTTAAAATCTGTACATAGTTTAACTGGCCTTTTATCTGCCTTATCTTACAGTGTGGGAATATGGATGACTCTGTTCTTCAGTGCCTTTTGTCTCTGCTAAGCTGTCTCAACAACCTCTTCCTCTTACTTAAGGTTATTTTCTAATATCTAGCTTCCTTTTTTATTTTTTATTTTTTGGTTACTTTACTGTTTTCTTTTTTAAACTGGACTATTCTTTGCCTTTATCTGATTATCTTTGTTTGGAATAACATATACAATAAAACTTTTTTTTTTTCCTTTCTGTTTGCTCTGATATCCTTCTGCTGTCTAATTGCCTGTTTGAGTTTAATACCAGAAATCAGGAAGGCTGCCCTCAGTGTCCCCCTTCATGAGGAATCCAACTGGTTCCCTTATATTAGCTCTGTGGACTGGGTTAACTAGTGGGGTGATTCAAGGGGAAGGAAGCTAAGGGGATGTGAGAGGAAATCACCCGTGTCCCTGAAAGCCACTGCTTGAGTTTCTCCTCCCTGCAGTCTAGGGCAGGGTCTTGTCCTGTGTGCACCGTTCTGCATCCTAATTCTACGTAAGGAAAAGTAAGGAAAAGAACCAGTAAGTAATACAAGGGCGTCATTACTTACCAGGCCTTGTATTCTAACACACACTTGAGGTAAAATAAATACGTGTAAATTATGTGCTTTGCCATTTCTAATACACAAGGTTATTCAAAATATTCAGTGAAGTCCTCCTTTACTGTAGTTTAAAGAGAGGTGGTTACTACACCTCCTCCTCAGTGCTAACATGTATGGTCCACAGTAATTACACCTCAGCTCTCCTTTGGGAAAGGCGGGGCAGAGTGCAGAAGCGGCAGTAGCAGGGCCCCAGGGGTTGACTGATCTGTAGGATTAGAACATGACGGACCGGCCGGGTATCTGGTCTCAGAGCTTTGCTACAGATCATGTGAAACTCAAGTGTGAGTTCCTTCAGTGTGAATGAAGATCAGAGCAGACTGGTGGACCGTACTCACTCATGGATCCTGTCTGATCTCCCATTAGCGTTGGAACTCTACAGGCCGGCAGATGATCTGTCTTGCTTTGCTTTCTTTCCTCTGCTTCCTGCCCTTTCACTGCTTATTGACACTTTCATCAGAGGCCTCTACAGGGCTGTGAAGTCTGTAAGTCAGTGGACAGGAAACATGAGTGTGGCTACAGAAAGCAAGGAAAGAAGCCTTTGTCGTCGGCACTGTAAGGTGATCCAGAGGGATCACAGCACAGTGCTGAGGACTTCCATTGACTCCCTCTGAACCACACAGAAAGCACCGTTTCAGCTGAGTAGTAAGCAGAAGCTGGATGCTGTGGATCAGCAGTGGGTGGGGTGAAGACGGTTAAATGTGTATGAGCACCTCTGGAGGGAGTAAGAAAGCATGAGGCTGAAGGAGACAGCAAAGAGAGGATGTGAGGGGAGACATGGAGGCTGAGTAGAGATGAGTATGGTAATTGGTAGAGCCCAGTCCCTGAAGAAGTAGATTAAGGATCCAGGGGCTAAGGAAATGGGTTACGTGTTTGCCATGAAAAGGGCCTATGTAAAAAAGCCACATGTGGCACACCCACCTGTAACCCCAGTGCTAGGCAGACTAGGCGGTGAGAGACCCTGTCTCAGAAAACAAGGTGACGGCTATATCAGCCATACTCCAGAGACCAGGGCAGGCCTATGCCCCAGGAGTAGTCAGCCAACACAAACCAGACTCCATAGTTTTGTTTGTTCGTTTTCTTTGTTTTTAAAAGAGAAAGAGATGTGAAGCTCAGTGGGTAGGGAGGTGGGGAGGAGTTGGGAAGAGTTGGGGGAGTGGGATGGATACTCACAATACACTGTATGTATAAATAAAAATATTATTAAAAATAAGGCAGAAAACAATCGAGGAAGGCATATGGTGTTGAACTCTGGCACACACACACACATACACACAAACACACACAGCATACACATGAACACACACACATGCACACATTCACACACACCCCCAAAAAAAAGAAGAAAGAAAAGAAAAGAAGGAAAAAGAAAAAATCCAGAGCATAGATTAAAGGATTTCTTTAAAAAGAGGAGCCGGGCGGCAGCGGCACACGCCTTTAATCCCAGCACTCGGGAGGCAGAGGCAGGTGAGTTCAAGGCCAGCCTGGTCTACAGAGCAAGATCCAGGAAAGGCGCAAAACTACACAGAGAAACCCTGTCTCGGAAAAAAAAACAAAACAAAACCCAAACCAACAAAAATAACAACAAAAACCTCCCACAGGGTGGAGGGATAGCTCAGCGGGAGAAGGCACTTGCCACCCAGCCTGATGACCTAAATTCAACCCTAGGACCTGTGTGGTAAAGGAGGGAGCTGGTCCCAACAGGACATTCTTGGACGTCCGCATATACACCGTGGTATCTGTATATGTTTGCATACACACAAATCAAATAAATAAGTAAATAAAAGTAACTGTTGAAGAAAGAATTCTTCCAGTAACATATGGGAAAAGATCAGTGCAGTTCTAACCTAGTCTGAGCAAGTTCCAGGCCAGCCAGGAATGTTACACAGAGAAACCCTGTCTTGATAAACCAAAAAAGAAAGATCAATGCAGTTACATTTGGTTGTAGAAAACAGGAAGGTAGAAGCTTCAGGACTTGGAATGTATTGGATGATTACTTAGACTCTCCCCGGGTAGGTGAGTGCAAGGGAGGACCACCCCAGGTTAAAAAAAAAAAAAAGACACATGCAAGAAGTTTTACTGATTTTGAGATGGGAAGATGAGGAATTCTAGTCTGGTGGGTTCTAGGTGAGGTTTTTAGGAAAGAGGATGGACAGGGGATTAGGAAATTTCCTGAACTAGATGCCTTGGTCGGTGGGGGCAGGTGAGTACGAGCTTGAGAGAAGAAAACAATGTGTTGAGCAGTGTTAAATGCCTATTTCATTCCAGGTAATGAGTTTAAATTGAAGTCTCCAGGCCTAATTATATGACTTTCCTCCCCTAGTGCACAGCTGCTTAGATACAAGCACAGAGACAGCAGGGGAAACAGGCTCATGGCTGCTTCTTACGGGCGTGAGATCTTAGGAGACACTGGCCAAGGGGGAAGGGGCGGGGAGTTACAGATCTTACCACAGAACTATGATAAAGATGAACTCTGAGATAGGAACTGGATATGAATGGATCCTGGAGGAGGAGGAGGGGCTGATGAAGAAAGACTGAGAAAGCCAAGAGAGTAGGCTCTCGGAGAAGCTGAGGACCCCTTGAAGGGGCTGTGCCGGGTTAAGAAAGGCTTGAGAGCATGCGTGAAGAATAGGATATTTGGCCAGTAATGGTTCATAGTAGAGCCCAAGGAGTAATAGCAGGAATGGTCCATTAAGAAGCATTTAAAGGTCTGATCTCAGAGTTCATTTTTTATTGGATCATCAATGCAGAGGTCAGACAGGAGTAAGTGAGAATCAGTGACCAGGAGATCAGCAGCTGACAGTGAAAGAGTCTGCACACACACACTCACACACACACACACACACACAGGGTGAGCCCTCAGGTGCTGTAAAATACTTCGGCTGTTCTTAGTGGAGAAGAGTTGCACAGAATCTCTAAAATCCCTGCTGTGATGAAAGCTCCTGCTATTGACTCGGAAGAGTAAGTGAGGAAGTGCTTTTCCATAGAGGAAAAATAGAATCCGCCAACACCAGAGTTGTTAGTTGTACCCTCCAGGTGTCAAGGGGTGATCTGTGTGTCAGGTATATGACACACATGTCCCTTCAAGGTGGGGTACAATAACAGAAGTGTGGACCTGAAGAACTGCTGCAGGGCATGGGGAAGGAACTTTGGTTTCTGAAGCAAAGCGTCTTAAGTATGTTTATGCTGTGGACTCCTTTCTAGATCCATCTCACAGTATTTTAAATGAGGGACTGAGGGTGTATCTCAGTGCCAGAGCACCTGCCTAGCATGTGTTTAGCCTAGGATCCCCAACACTGCTAAATATAAACATACGTATGTATGTTTTATATATATATGTGTATATATATAAATGTTACCAAATATAAGTTCAAGTATATATGATTCTGTTTATGAATTAAATAAGATCCAGTGACAGATATACCATTTTTAAGTCATAATAGCAAGTAACCTATAATTATAAGAATATCTTCAGTTTCTGTTGGTGAAAATGTCATAAATATGAGTAATATCATGGTGGTTTATTGCTTGTATCTGACATTGATGGAAATGTTGGATTTCAGATAGAAGCTAGTAAAAATAAAAATTAATTTTGTCCCTAGCCTTGTTCATGGACTTCTGAAGTCTACTAAAAATATTTTAAAACCTTAGAAATGCGCTGGCTCTCAGATCACAAGCTGTTGCCCTCCAGGGATGGCTGAGTGGTTTGGTGTGCTGACCTCCTTGTCTCAGTTATAGAGACTGGAATGATAAGATTCCCCACTTGGATTGTGCATTGTCTCTTTGATTGTACTGCCTCTTGCACTTGCAGACTGGAGGCTGTTCTAGTGTGAGTAGATTGAAAGCCGTTGTAGTTTATGTGGGGGGTCCACTTACCGTGCTGGTTCCGCTGGGGAGGCCTCTTGCCTTAGGATAGTTCCTTTGCCTGCAGTTCCAGCACTGGAGGCTAAGGCAGGAGGGCTGCAAGATCTAGGCCACCCTGGCCCCAGGTGCCTCTGAGTCCAGGTGGACTGCAGTCTCTGCACGTAAGAGCCGGTCTCGGGAAAAAGAGGAAAGTGGAGTGGGGGACTGCGGAGATAGCTCGCTTGGTGCAGTTTACATTTGAATGGAGTAGTCGGTCTGTTTCATATGCTCATTGACAAATTTGGACTGTGAAATGTCATTTTTCTCTTCTGTTATTTATTTTGCCTCACTTATTTTGTATTTCTCTTTCTCACCTTGCCCTTTTTTAGTACATATACTTTTATTTCCTTCCCCCCTTCCTCCCCCCTCCTCTCTCCCTCCCTCCTTCCTTCTTCCTTCACAGCTTCATTCACATATTTAATATGCTTTAAGTACAGTCCCTCCCACTTAACACCCTCTCCTTCCTAAAAAGTCCTCCTCCTTCATTGTTTGAAAATTTACTTCATTTAGTTAGGATTCTGCCTGAGCATGGGTGGGGAGTGATTTACTTAAGCTATGGCAGCTTAACAGTGGCCACATCCACCCTCCCGAGCAACCTGTAGCATCTGTAGTTCCTTCAGGGAGGGATGGGAACTTCTTCCTCCTTCCTTCCTTCTCTCTAACCTAGCTGTGCCGTCTTTTACCTCTGGTAGTCAGTATCCTGGAGATTACGATTTGCAGACTTGATTTGTATTAATTGCCTGCTTGTATGTCTGTGTACCATGTGCATGCCCAGTGCCTGCAAAGGCCAGAAGAAGGTGTCAGATCCTCTGAGATTGGAATTACAGACGGTTGTGAGCTACAGTGTAGGTGCTGGGAATCAAACCCAAGTCTTCTGGAAGAGCAGCCTTAACTGCTGAGCTGTCTCCGGCCCTTTTCCTTATTTCTTGATGCATGGCACTGACTTCTGGTATTCTTCAGAATTTTTTTGTTGTTGTAGAATTCTATCCAAGCTTTTTATATGAAAAAAATCACAGAAATAATTTGGATATCCACTTGTAATTTGATAAATGAGATCATCTTCTTTCCAGAGGCAATTTTCTTTTGCTTCTAGCAAACAAATGGGATAAATCACCTTAAGTCAGTTACTGACTGGGCTGATTCAAAGTGAGACTGGTGTGCTTCTGTAGTGGTTTGAATGAGAATGGCCCTCACAGGCTCATAGATTTGAATACTTGGTCATCAGTTGGTAGATCTGTTTGGGAAGCATTAGGAGGTGTGGCCTTGTTGGAGGAGGTGTTTCACTGGGGGGTGGGCTTTGAGGTTTCAGAAGCCTAGATCATTCCCAGTTAGCTCTCCCTCTGCCCCACACTTGCGGGTCAGATGTTTGTTCTCAGCTACTGCACATCCATACCATGATGGCTTTCCAGACCCATGAGCCCATTACTCCCCAGTCCTGAGGTGCCCATGATAGACATTCAAAATGTGTCCTCTTCAGGAGGAATTCCAGCTCGTCTCCCCCAGCCCTTCACAGAGGTAGCTGCTCTGCTTAACTCCATAGCCTGCTTTCTCTCAGCTTCTCAGATGGGTGAGTGCCTGGAAGGAGAAAGCGCTGGGTGTCCAGTGGGTGTCCTTCACCTCTCTCAGGCTTCCTCCCTCCGGGCTCCTGACATCTCTGGTTCTTTGACAGTCTTCCTGTACTTGTAAACGAGTAGTTTGGTTTTTTTTGTTGTTTTTTTGGAGCTGAGGACCGAACCCAGGGCCTTGCACTTGCTAGGCAAGCGCTTTACCACTGAGCTAAATCCCCAACCCCATGAGTAGTTTTTATATCATATTCAACTTCTAGTTCTTGACAGAACTTGAAACTACATGAATTACTCAGCTCTTGCTGGGAGAGGTCCCAGTTAATAGACTTTTTGTCCTGAGTCAGCCATTGGAAGAAGGCCCATTTCAAGGACTCCAGGCTTGAAATAAAACCTCCTTGGAAAATTACTGCAGTTCAGTCTTAAAGGATAAATTGGAGGGCTAATGTTACACAGACTAAAATCAGACATTAATTTGATTGCTCTTCACACTCCCTCAAAATGTAGTATTCTCCTTAGTCCTGGCTCCTGCCACCAAGAGCTGCTATTTATTGAGAGTCTAACTATGTAGCCTGCAGTACTCTAAGCACTTTGCCTGGATTAACTCATTTTACCCTCCCAGCAGTTCTGTGAGTCGCATCAGGAAGCGGTAAAACTTCCCTGAGATAATGCGAGTTATTATTGACAGAACATTACCAAACTTTGATGAACTTCTCTTAGAGGCATGCTTCTTAACCTAAATCACCCCGCTGCTTCTTGTAGTCACGTGGTCTTTGCTCTTCAGTAGAACTTAGAGGCAAAAATAAGAAATAAAACCATGGAAGAGACTTAACCTGAGCACAGCATTCGTATTGTTGCTAACAAGCTCAGTCACCACACTACCCTTAGGCCAGACCTCCAGTACAGTCAGTTTACCTCTGGCATAGCTTGTTTCTGAAAATACATAGGTTGGCTCGTCTCCCCCAGCCCTTCACAGAGGTAGCTGCTCTGCTAACTAGGAGGGTGAGGGGACACCATACACTGAAAACTAAAATGTATTCAAGTATTGTCTAGCTCCTTCCTTTGCCCTTACATTTCTTGTGATTATTTTAGGTTTTCTCCTCTTCCTCTGTTTTGTTTTGTTGTTTGGTTGGTTAGTGTTAGTTTTCTCTTTCCTTCAGCCTTTCCCCCACATACTCTTGTTTACTGTAGATTCCCAGAGAGAAAGCCAATTCAAGATGGTAGCTATTGAGAGAACCCCGGTCGAATGGGTGGGCAGCACAGCTGCTGAAAGGCGGTTCCTAAGTGTTGAGCAGTGCAGTTGAAGATCAGCTCCCTAGTCCCTGCCCTACCTCTGCCTCTAATCTTTACCTCTCTGTTTTCTGTCACTCCTGGTCTCACCTGGTAGTAAAGGAGCCAGATTGAGTTCATCTACGTTTAATGAGCCAGAGAGTTTCTCTTTAAAACACCTTGTCAACCCCAGAAAAGATTCATTCTGACCCAGCTTGGGTCATATTCATGTCCTTTGAGTAGTCATTCTGAGCAGGGAAATGCAGTGCAGTGATCATTTAGACCAAGAGTAAATGATTGCTTCTCAATGGAAATACAAGGAACACCGAGTCCTGCCAAAACCACACATAAAAAGTCCATTGTGTATGCTTGTGAACCTAGTACTGGGGAGGTGGACAGACAGATCCCTGAGGCCAGCCAGCCCAGAGTACTAGGCAAGTTTCAGGCCAGTGAGAGAGTCTGTCTCAAAACACAAGGAGTTTGGTACCTGAGGAATGACACTCAAGGTTGACCTTTGACCTTGACCTCTGGCCTATACACACACACACACACATTTTACAGAATTTTTTTAAATGTTATTGTAAGCAAATTGTTTTCCATATTTTAATTAATTTCATATTCTATTGAAAATAGCTCTTCGAATAATTGGTTTATTAAATATCCTTTGTCCTTTATAGATGAACTGATGTGGAAATAGGTGAATATAGCATGTATTTGTCTTAGTAGGTGCATGAAGTACTTATTGTATTAAATTTTTTATATCATTTAAATAGATTTTTAAACCTTTAAATCTTTTAAATTTAATTATATGTATGTGCCTTAGAATTTTAATGCAGATGCTACATTATTAAATATGATTAAAATGTTTAAGTATTGATTTATTTATATTTTATCCTTAGGAACTGAGAGAAAGCTATAATACACAGCAGTTAGCCCTCGAACAACTTCATAAAATCAAACGTGACAAATTGAAGGAAATTGAAAGAAAAAGATTAGAGCAAATACAGAAAAAGAAACTAGAAGATGAGGCTGCAAGGTAATTAATACAACTGCTGAATGTGTTGTACTGTGTTACTGTTAAAATTCTGCCAGGCCATGGTGGCGCGGGCCTTTAGTCCCGGCACTCAGGAGGCAGGCGGCTCTCTGTGAGTTCAAGGCCAGCCTGGTCTACAGAATGAGTTCCAGGACAGCCAGGGCTACACAGAGAAACCCTGCCTTAAAAAAAGAAAAAAAATTCTAGCTTTGTTGCACATTGCTTTTGTTTATGAAAATTTTAGGGGAATTAAAGGATTATTTCTAGATACTAATCAGATTCTAAATTTTATAAATTCAATTCTCCTTTTAGGTATTGAGTTTTCATTAACCAATTTTTATGGCCTATTTGTGAAAGCTAAGGACATAGGAGTCAGACCTGGATTGGATTCTTGGTCTTTCATTTACTCTCTGAGGAACCCTGGTTAATAGACCATTTATCTTTCTAAACCTCAGTTTCTTCTTTTGCAAAAAACGATGTTTACCTCATAGATAATTGTAGGCATTAAATAAATAATGCAGCTGGAATTGCATATATCTTGCACATTGCACATAATAAACTCTCATTAGTTCTCTATCTCTCTAGTAAATCTGTGTGTTCCCTGAAACATCATTTAAAACACATGAAGTGGTTTTACTCTCTGAAAAGACCATCACGTGCTGCTGCTGTAGTTTCCTTTATGCCACTGAGATGCACTGACCAGTTGTCCCCGTGGGGGAGGGGCGCACATCTGAAGCACAGGCCTTTCCCCTAGAAACCATATGTGGCTTGTTTGGCTTTTGTTTCTTGTCTTTTGTCAGTAAAATCCTTTGTTTCTCCCAAGTTCTGTCATGTCAGAAATGAGTATAATTAGTGAACAGATATTAATGAGCCAGTCTTTCTCTGCCCTAGTAAAGAGCAGACAAGCTACACCGTGGAAGAGCTAGCAGACACTGCAAGGGAAGAAGCCCATCCCCTACTGAGCCCCTTCCTTGGTGGCTCCAAAGTGACCAGTGCCAGTACATGTTGTGGAGTGACAGCTTCTGGATGCAGTGCAGATCCACGCAGGGCTCCTCCTCCTGGATTCCTCCTATATCATCCAGTCGTGGGTTCAGATAGTTAAACCAGGTTTCACTATCATTTATTCCAAGGACCCTGTATCCACGGTCTCCTAGCCAGAGACAGTAGGAAGGGAGGGCTCAGTCAGTAAAGGGCTTGCCTTGCGAGTATGGTAACCCAAGTGTGATCCCCAGAACCCATGTGAAAATATGGCGATGGCATGAAGTTCCAACTCACTGGCCAGCCAGTCTAGCCTAATTAGTGAATTCCAGGCCAATGAAAGGCACTGGATTAAAAGAGGTGGCCAGGGTTTTTGAGAATTATACCTAAAGTGGTCGTCTGGCTCCTACATGCACACATACAGGCATTAGCACCTGAGCACACACATGCATGAGCACACATACACAAGCATGAGCACACAAGCATGAGCACCTGTGCACATAAATGCATGAGCACCTGTGCACACACATGCTTGAGCACACACACACACAAGCATGAGCACCTGTGCACACACAAGCATGAACACCTGTGCACACACATGCGTGAGCACATGCATACAGGCATGAACACACACATATACATATAGGCATGAGCACATAAATATATGCATTTTAAAAAAGAATAATAGGACAGTGAAGTTCTTCATTTGACACTTATCCTGTGCCACTTAGCATTCACCAGGGATCTGTGCAGCAGTCACACAGCCATCGGATGGGGATTTCTGTTGACACATGCAGCTCTCGATGTCTGTTCGTCTCGCAGTTCCTTTCAGGCTTACAGTTCTTATTAGTAAAACATTTTCATTTATTCATCTTTGTATATTGTCCTGCTGTGGTAAACTGAAGAAGTTAAAGAGAACACAGGAATGTAGATCTTAGCAGTCCAGAGCTTCATGTTAGTACGGTAGCTTGGTTTCTTGTCCTTTTGTCCAGGTGTGGTCTTCGGTTATAGATTTTCACAGGGCAGGTGAGGTGTCACCTGGCTCTGGACTAGTTTTTAACTCACTAGCTTGCCTAAGAAGATTTACCAGAATTTAATGAATCTTCTGGAGTTACGATGCTGTGGTAATCAAATCAAGGTCACTAGGTCATCCCTGGCTTGGTCCCTTCTAGTCCCTGTCTAGGGCATTAGTGCACAGCTGCGAGTAGGGGAGAATGCTTCTAGAAGGATGGTTTACTTTTGTATGACCACCCCCAGAGGTCTCTACACTCAGACCCAGCACTTCCCTCCACTTCTAGGCGTGTTTCTATGACCTATGACAGTGGAGTATCAGAAGGAATATATATTATCTAGTTCTCACGTCTGTTTTCATGACCTCATTCAGAGAAAGGGTTGCCACTGCTATATTTAATATCTTCCCTAAGCCTCAGCTCTTTCAGAGTAGCAGAAATTGTGGACGGAGAGATCTCTGGGATTCTACAACATTATACCCCAATCAAAATGGGAACCGTGGCTTATTTTGAGACTTATTATTTGTCTTAGTTCAGCTTTAATTGCTGAAGAAATTTGGAAATTCTGGATAATTAAAAAAGTGGAAGGTTCTTAAGATGCCTATACCTCATGCTCCTGGTTCATTATCCCGATACACAGATTTCACCCAAGTTGTGCAAAGCTTCTAGAAGAAGCGTGATGTGGTAGGATGGAGGTTGAAGGGTTTGAAAAACGCTGAAAGAAAGCTAGGTGCAGGGATCTATCTGGCCAGAGTCTCTGCTGCTCTTGATAATGCTGAGGCCACAGGAGTCCTTGTGAAGAGTCCAGGCAGGAAGAAGTTTTAGATTTGCTGACTGGATCCCTTGCTACCTTTGTCTTGGGTGTGGAGGGACTTTGAGGTCTGCAGAGTTGTCAGTTGTGCTCTCCAGCTCACCTTAGTCGGAGGATTCTCTGGCTATTTCCCCTTCAGCCCTCAGCCCCCCTTTCCCCCTCAGCCCCCTTTCCCCCCTCAGCCCCCTTTCCCCCTCAGCCCTCCTTTCTCCCCTCAGCCCCCTTTCCCCCCTCAGCCCTCCTTTCCCCCCTCAGCCCCCCTTCCCCCCTCAGCCCCCCTTTTCAGTCCCTCAACACATCTTGCTAGTTCTCCAGCCAGTGGGAAGCAGATCTTCCAGCATGCATGTAGGTTTGGTTTGGTTTTGGTGTACCATGTATTTGGACGTTATGTAAAGTCTTCATTTCTCTTATTTAAAGGAAAGCAAAGCAAGGAAAAGAAAACTTGTGGAGAGAAAGTATTCGAAAGGAAGAAGAAGAAAAACAAAAGCGACTTCAGGAAGAAAAATCACAGGAGAAAACTCAAGAAGAGGAGCGAAAAGCTGAGGCAAAACCAAGTAAGGATAAGGGTAGATGTGCTGAGGGCAGCAGTGACAGCAGACAGACAGACGCTTGTCTGCAGTTAGTGACAGCAGACAGACAGACTCTTGTCTACAGTTAGTGACAGCAGACAGACAGACGCTCGTCTACAGTTAGTGACAACAGACAGACAGACGCTCGTCTACAGTTAGTGACAGCAGACAGACAGACGCTCGTCTGCAGTCAGAACCTGTCAGTTAAGTGTGGGTGAAAGTGCACGGACATGCGCAGACTGACTGAGGAGAAACCTCAACAGGACAAAGGGTCATTTCAATGATAACATAAAGTTAGAGCTGCTACAGTTTGTAGAATTGACATAATCTTAAATATTTACTTTAGTTAACCAGTATAGTTTAGCCACGTATTTGAGTGAAACAACAATAAAATTTTGTCTTTTTCACATTGAACTTTTCTCAGAAGGCATACTTCCTTAAACAGCTCGGAGTCCATTCCTATCCTCCTTCAGAAGTATGTCTACTTTTAGATGAGTAAACTTCGAGATTCCTGATAGTGATACAGTGTGCTCAAATTTTTAACGAAGTATTTTTAAACTTATCAAGTCCGATGTATTTTCCCTTTGTGAGTCCTTTTGTTTCCCCTTTAGAACAAACTAGTAAGTCTGGGATGTCTCTTGATCTACTCCTGTTTGCTTGCTAGTCTCGTTTGTGGCTCCGTTGTGTCCATCACGTCTCTGCCACAGTCTCATCTCCACACATCTGACCGTGTCCTGCCCCTGCGTAGATGCCGGCCACTGTCCACAGCTTGATCCGCCCGGCTCTCACACCTTCCCCTAGATCTGTGTGCCTGTCTCAGCCTGTGAGGCATCACTTTGTTTAGCTGCCTCCTACCTCACTTAAGATGATCATTCTTCTTTGCTTTACTTTAACTCTCAACTAGTCAAGGTAGTTAAACCCTAACAAGTCTAAGGCAAGCAGATTTTCATTACACTGTTCAATGCTCATTTTTTTCTTGTAGATTTTAAGAGCTCTTTGTTGAGTCATAGTAAAGATGTGTATACTCAAAAGTAGCAAATGATGGGAATTATCTTTTCTTCAGGTGAGACAGCTAGTGCTTTGGTGAATTATAGAGCATTGTACCCCTTTGAAGCAAGGAACCATGATGAGATGAGTTTTAATTCTGGGGATATAATTCAGGTAAGAAATGAAGCCTTCTCTGTTCATGAGTAAGCTAATTACAATGCATTGTGCTATGTTTTCTATAATATTAACTTTAGTTTTTACATACTTCTAAAAATATTTTTTAAACATTAGCCCTTGCAGCATCTCTCGGAGCCTTATAGAGTACTTATTACTACCAAAAGAGAAAAACTTACTCTCAGACAAATTATAACTGTCAGCGTTAGAAGGAAAGTATGTCTTTTGGTTCTGAGTCCAGTGTTCTTTCCACTGTGTCTTATCAGTTCACATCATAAAGACACACCACTTGCAGTGTTTTAATAATTGAACAGTGGAATTTTGAGAGACTGATTATTTTCTAGCAACTGTTAAAAGAGGTGAAGTTAAGTTCTGCAATCTTGACTGGATTTGTTTCCAAGGAACAAATGGTCTTTGTTGTATTATGATAACCCATGTGAGATAGATACATAGAAAATTGTGTTGATAAAGGTAATATGATATATTGGAAAAGCACAGACTTTAAAAGTCACCAACTCGGATTTTAGTCTCTGAGTGATATCAAGATAACACTCAATAAGCCATTATTAAAACAAAAAAGTGAACTATACATCTACTATGACCCTGTCATTCTGCTCTTAAGGATCTACCTCAGAGACTAGAAAATGCATGTCCATGTGAGCACAGATGTCCACAGCATCCTTGTTTATAATCGCTAAACACTTGAAACAACTCAGATGTCCATCAGTAGGAAAAGCATGAACAAATTATGACATATGTAAATAACTGCCATATGTAAATAGGAATGGCACTCACATTCCAACGTGGATGGATCCCAAAACAGTTACTTTACATGTAAGGAGGCAAACAAAGTAAGAAAAATAATGCACAATTTTATTCATAGAAAATGCAAACTATGTATAGTAATGTAAAACAGGCCAGTATTTCTCAGGAGGTCTGAAGGGCAGGAAGGAGAGCTGGGGGTGATGGGTACCTTATCATCTTGAAAGGCATATAAATATGCCAAAACATTACATTAACACCTTTGATATGAACTTTATGTTAATTACATCTCAGGAAGCTGTTTTTAAAAATTGTTGAGGAAAGGAAGGAACCAACAGAAGTAGACAGAACCCAGGGGGTGGAAATGAGTAGAATGTAGTGGATGACATTGCGTGGCAATCCATGCTAAAACCCGCTGCTTTGTATGTTAACTTTAAAATTCTAAGGGGTCCGTGTGCTTTGACAAATGTAACATTGTCAGCAGAAAAGCATGTGGTAGAAAGGTTTAGAAAATAAAGCTGTGAGACACTTGGCATAGTCATTTATTCATTGAAGTAAGCAGGTGTGTACTGTGCTAGCTGGAGCTGATGAAGACTCAGATAGCTAGAAGAGATATGAGTAATACAGTGATGCTGATTATGACAGTATCAGGGGAAGTGTCTGTACAGAAAAATAATACAGTGTGGTCATGTTGATTGTAACGATTTCTATGGGAGCAGTTTAATCCAGTCTGACTGTGAGTAAAGTTTATAATGATGGATGGTATGCAAAAAAAGACTGCTGTTGCTAATGGAGGATGGAATAAAAAAATAAGAACTGGCCAGGCGGTGGTCGCACACGCCTTTAATCCCAGCCCTTGGGAGGCAGAGGCAGGCGGATCTTTGTGAGTTTGAGGCCAGCCTGGTCTACAGAGCGAGATCCAGGAAAGATGCAAAGCTACACAGAGAAACCCTGTCTCGAAAAACCAAAAAAAAAAAAAAAGAACTGTTCAGTAACCAAGTCAACAATTTGGCTATCAACGTATTGTGGAGATAAGAGCCGCAGACTTTGGTGTAGGAGCTTAAGACTTGATGGTAAGAATAATAGCAATTGAAGATGGTGCCGAAGGCCAAGAAGGAAGCTCCTGCCGAAGTCAAAGTGAAGGCCTTGAAAGCCAAGAAGGCTGTGCTGAAAGGCATCCACAGCACAAAAAAGAAAATCCACATGTCACACACTTTCCAGGACCCAGGAGCCTGCACTCTAGAGGCAGATGAAATATCCTCAGAGGAGTTCACCCAGGAGAAACAAGCTTGACCACTATGCCATCATCAGACTCCCCCTGAGCACAGAGTCAGCCGCGAAGAAGATAGAAGACAACAACACACTTGTGTTCACTGTGGATGTCACGGCCAACAAGCACCAGATCAAACAGACTGTGAAGAAACTATGACATTGATGTGGCCAAAGTCAGCACCCTCCTAAGGCTTGGTGGAGAGAAGGCCTGTGTTTGGCTGACTCCTCATTATGGTGCGCTGGATATGTCAACAACATTGGGGTCATCTGAACTGAGTCCAGCTGTCTAATTCTAAATACACACTTTTTTTTCACCATTAAAGAAGAACAATAGCAGGCTGGAGAGCATAAGCCTAGGGCCAGGGAGAGGGGCTCAATCTTAGACTCCAATGGGATGTTCCCAGTGGATGTCTAGTTGAAGATCTTGTGCTAGGAGTTGAAAGTGTAGGATTGTACCTTTGGAACAGAAGTCCCTCCTGAGAGGAGAGCTTGAGGGCTGCTCTGTGAGAGCACTGGCCAAGCTCTAGGAGCAAGTGGGCCTGTGCAGTGCAGAGCATGAGGCGAGGAAACCAAGAGCAAACGTGGAGGCTCCAGCTGTGTGTAAGGCAGTCACCAGGAAGAAGGGCGGGGACATCGTGAGGTGGAGGCTGCAGTACTAAAGGGAAAAAAGAAACTGGCTGTACCACTTAGAAACCCGCACCCAGGGGTTTTCCAGTTCACTGACTAGCTGTGGGATATTGAAAGTTTACAAGAAAGGAAGGATGTAAGTCAGATGTGAGAGACTGACATAGATATCACATAAGTGTTAATTATACCTAAATAAAAATTATATAACAACGCGGTAGAGTAAGAAAGTATAGTGAAAGAGAGGTGAATCTCTATTTTTTTGTAGCCAAAACCCAATAGATAATGTCTAAAGAAGCAGCGTTGTAAATAGTACTTGCAGCTAGGCCTGGTGGCTCAGAACTGTGACCCCAGCACATGGGAGGCCAGGACAGGAGAATTGCTGCAAGTTTAAGGCCAACCAGGGCTTTGTGAGTTCTATTTAAAAAATACATATATATGGAGTAGGGGAAGAATTTTTTCCACTGTAAACTATATAATGCTGCTTTTGTTGTAACTTAATTTCATGTATTAACTTTGTGTTATGTTGTTGTTTTGAGACAGTGTGTTACTATATAAGTCTGACTGGCCTGGAGCTTGCTATGTAGACCAGGCTGGCCTCAAACTTACAGAGATCCATCTGCCTCTGCCTCTTAAGTGTTGGGATTAAAGGCGTGTACCATCATACCTGGCCTCATACATTAATTTTGATATAATTTTTAAAGATAATTTGTCAAGAAATAGTAACCTAGTAATTTGCAGGAAATAACTTTTTATTTCAGATGGGCTTAATTCTGAATCTGAGAATAAGCACTGAACTTTTTATTTTTTTCTTCCGTAGGTTGATGAAAAGACTGTAGGAGAGCCTGGTTGGCTTTATGGCAGCTTTCAGGGAAAGTTTGGCTGGTTTCCATGCAACTATGTAGAAAAAATGCCGTCCAGTGAAAAAGCTCCCTCTCCTAAGAAGGCCTTACTTCCTCCTGCAGTATCTCTCTCTGCTACCTCAACCTCCTCCCAGTGAGTGTGAGCTAACAGTGGAGTCCCTCCTATGGCTCTGCCAGTTTGTGACTACTAATGCATAGCTGTGTCAGCCTGGTTCTTGATCCAGTTTTCATCTGGGCTGGCTCTTCCAACAATGCCTTTTGTTCCCGTTTTAATACTGAAAGTTAGTAAATGACCTCATAGTGCCCAAGTTCATTTTACCTACAAGACCTGTTTAAAGCCTGTGTATACTAGACATGTGGGTAGGCTGGCAGTACTCCCTTAGGTGCTAAGCGATTATGTATACTTATTTAAAGTTTTACATTTGCAGACCACTTTGTTCAAATCAACCAGCATCAGTGACTGATTATCAAAATGTATCTTTCTCAAACCTTACTGTTAACACGTCATGGCAACAAAAGTCAGCTTTTACTCGCACTGTGTCCCCTGGATCTGTGTCCCCCATTCATGGACAGGTAAGTTACCTATAGTTCTGGGTGCTGTCTTCTTGACTTGGCTTTGGATTCCCTGCAGAGGCACCCATCTTTCCCTCATGTAAGCAGAGCCTGTAGCATTCAGTTACAGTTTAAGTATTTGCTCAACAATTCAGTCCCATAAGGATTGTGCTGGGGAGGGGCTTTGTTTTTCTTGTCTGGGAACCTTGAGACTTTGGTATATGTACTTGGATACTACATTAATATTACTAAAAAGAGACGGCAGACTTCATCACAGTAAAGCCTGAAATGCAGTCTTCACTTAGAAATCCTTAGCACATGGTTATAATTGCCAGCATTTTATTATGTGCTAAAAATTCAAGAAAAACATATGTTAGCAAAAACTCTGCCATTAAATAGTTTGTAACCTAATAAAGAAACCATGCATACATGTAACTGTGAAGTGTGAGAAATGTTGTAATAAATACATCTCCAAAGTTCTGAGGGCTTAGAGAAGAGAGAACATCTCAGCCAATCTGGAAGAATTAGAGCATGCTTCCTGAAGGGAAAATAATTGAGTTGGACCCTCAGACAGAAGCAAGCCTTCACCAGACCTAGAAGTTTCTCTAGTGGAAGAGCAGTGTGAGGAAGGTCACTGAGGCCCATCAGTTAGAGGTGTTGGAAGAAATGAACTTGTTTATAGTGTGGTGGGATCACACAACTCTTGGGAAAAGGGTGAAGAAGTCTGGTTGATCCAGTCATGGTGTGGTGTATACCACCAGCACTTAGGGGGCTTGAGCTAGAAGGACTGGGGTTTTCAAGCCGTCCTTGGCTACATAAAGCATTCAAGGCTAGCCTGAGCTGCATAAACAAGACTGTCTCAGTCATTGAAATATCAACCAACAAATACGTTTTAAGATAAGCAGTTAGAGAGGTTAGTTTTTCAGTAAAGTAGTTATTTAGTACTAGATGGTTCGGCAGTGAAAACCGCAGGAAGATTTTGAGAGAAGCTCACACTTATTCCACTGTGGCCAGGTTGACGCCTCAGTGAGTAAAGCACCTGGTGCATAAGCTCCACGACCTGCATTTGTGTCTCTGGAACCCAGGGAAAGCTTGACGCAGTCAGATGCACTTACTGCTGTGGCAAGGTGGGAGGTAGAAACAGGAGAGTCAGCCGAGAGGGACTCAGTGTTCTGCTTGTGGGAAGTGAGAAGGCAGAGTACAGAGTGAGTGAAGAGCTTGCTTACCTGTTGTTAAGAGGGAACAGCAAGGGAGATGCTGGGTGTGACCAGGTCTCTAGTCCTTGGGGAAGGGGATTACCAACAGCAGCTAGAAGCCATTGGAAGTGAAGGAGAGAAAAAAATTTCAGTAACTCCTTTTTAAATGTCATTTGATGGATTTAAAATACTTCCTTGAGTATGCACTTCATCAGTATCCGTGATGACATGTCCTTGAATGGTGGGATGCTCAAGAACACTACTCCCAGGGTTGTGTATGGGATGCCATTTTACGTTCGCGCATTGATATGCTCCCTCTTATACGCTAGGAATTAGAAATCATGATTACCATGATCTGTTTTTAAGTTTTGGTGGCTTTGTATCCTAGGGGCAGGCTGTAGAAAACCTGAAAGCTCAGGCCCTTTGTTCTTGGACGGCAAAGAAGGAGAACCACTTGAACTTCTCGAAGCACGACGTTATTACTGTCCTGGAGCAGCAGGAGAATTGGTGGTTCGGGGAGGTGCACGGAGGAAGAGGATGGTTCCCCAAATCCTATGTCAAGATCCTTCCTGGGAGTGAAGTCAAGCGAGAAGAGTAAGCACCCCTGTGTGTTTATGTGGGGTGTGGGTGTGGGGGTTTGAGGGCCAGAGACTGGTTCCTAACACGGAAAACATCACGAGTTTGCATCTGTTGTAGAATCTTTCTTTCTAGCCATTTCACATTTGGGACGTTTTCAAAATACTCCATTTCTTGATGGTTTTTTTTTCTTTTCACCATAAAACCAGTTAGAAAAAATTACTTTTAATTTTATTTGAAGCATTGTTTACTGAAATTTTTCAATATTTAAGGATTCTTTACTGAGGTCTTAGCCTTTCAAGCTGGAGCATTGCCATGCCTGAACTCCAGGGCTCTTTAAACATAACCTCTCTGTTGTTCATAGCACCTGTCTTCATAGCTATTGGCCTTTTTTGTTTGTTTGTTTTAACCTATATTCCTAATGAAGTCATAAGCTCATGAAGCCATTCTGTCTCCTTTGGTCCGTTTTTTCATACCTACTATGATACTGATACATAGTAGCTGCTGGGTCATCATAACTTAGTGAATGAGGACAGGAGAGAGTGAGTGAACAAATGAATGAAGTTGCAGATACACAAAACCAAAACCAGCCCGACTGAGCTCTTCAGTCTGTGAGGCTGTCGGGTTGGCAGCTGGCTCTGACATGGGAGCGAGCACCACTGTTGGCTGTGGGTAACTGTCCCTTGTGACCCACGTGGAAGGGCCTGAACAGGAGCAGTTGAAGAGGTGAGGGTCCGGTCTTGGAGTCAAGCTCATGTCCTAATTCCACTACCTCACCAGCGTATTTTATCTTCAGATTTCTGATTAGATGAAGGAATTAAACTAGACAAACGGTATATAACTTACTAGTGTTTAGTTCAGATGTAGAAATTAGCTTCTCAGGTTGACCTGGAATTTTGAAAAGAGGAAGTAGTAAAGGTCACAGTACATGCCTGGCATCTTCATGCTAGACCCTTTATAGCAATTACCGTATTACTTCTATAGCACACTAGAGAAGAAAGCTTAAGCAAAAAGTAGGTCAAGTTTAAATGTTTTAGAGGCCGTTCCTCCTTAAATTTCTGTTCAATTACTGGTCCTTTCTAAGAGATAAGTCATGTTACTTAAAAGCCTGCAGTAGAGCTGGGTGTGGGTAAACATGCCTATAGGTTCAGCAACTTTGAAGTTGAGGCAGGAGGATTGCCTTGATTGAACTTGATCTTTCAAGTTCAAAAACCAGCATGGGCAACATAGAAGACCTTGTCTCAAAACAAACAAAACACAAGCCACAGAATAAGGACCAGCGAAGCCTGCATAAATGGAGACGTTAGCATTAAGCAAGACACTCCTATTGTGAGGCTGAGTAGGGTTCCCTCTGTTCCACTTCATAATTCAGTGCAGGTCCTGGGGGTCCTCTGCATCCCCTAGGTATCTAGATCTTGAACATGATAGTTCTTCCAAAACTTTGAAACCAGCATCCTGGATTAACGTGGAAATTACTATTTACCTATCACAAGATTTTTTTTTAAAGATTTATTTATTTATTATGTATACAGCATATGTGACTGCAGGCCAGAAGAGGGCACCAGATCTCATTACAGATGGTTGTGGGCCACCATGTGGTTGCTGGGAATTGAACTCAGGACCTCTGGAAGAGCAGTCAGTGCTCTTAACCTCTGAGCCATCTCTCCAGCTCCACAAGATTTTTTTTAAAGATTATATTTTAAGATGTAATAAACTCTAATCAAATAATATTAATATATTTACTTTGTTTATCTGTAAGTCAAGCCAGTTTCTGTATGTGCTTTCTCAAAACACTGTCCACTTACTAGTGTGCAGATGTCTGTTAAATTCCATATAAAGGCAAAGCCAGGAGGTGGTGGCGCACGCCTTTAATCCCAGCACTTGAGAGGCAGAGGCAGGCAGATGTCTGTGAGTCCGAGGCCAGCCTGGTCTACAAATCGAGTTCCAGGACAGGCTCCAAAGCTACACAGAGAAACCCTGTTCCAAAAAACAAAAAAACAAAACAACAAAGAAAAAAGTTCCATATAAAAGTGAAAGCTATGTTCTATTGAAGTTATTTTTAAATGTAGTGGTTTATAATTAGACAGTTGTTAGTCTAGGAGGATTCTGTAGATAAGACTATTCCTAGTGTGTGCACAGAGATGCTGCTCACCCTGTTGCAGTCTTCAGCTCGCCTTTTGTGAGCATCTGTCCTCCGTGTGTGTGTGTGTGTGTATGCATGTGTGTGTGTGTGTATGCATGTGTCTTATTTCTCCATTTAATTTGCTAGGCCAGAAGCTTTGTATGCGGCTGTAAATAAGAAACCTACCTCCACAGCCTATCCAGCTGGAGAAGGTAAGCTTTGGGCAATTTGCTTTAAACGGGAATTAGCTTAGTTAGTATTTGAACACGTTGTTCTTTTCTCTATTTCTAGTTCTTTGATGTTTTTGAAATTAAGAACACCTGCTTTTCTTTACTTCATATGAATATTGAAGATACAGAAAATACATGGCTGAAAAATCCTTAGCATATTTAGAGTCAGTGCTGCAGAAAATCAGCACAGGGGATGATGGATCTGAATTCAGTTCTTAGCACCCATATCAGACTACTCACAACTGCCTGTAACTACAGCTCTGGTGCCCTTTCTGGCCTCTGCAGATACCCCCCCACACACACACACACACATACACAGAAATAAATAAAAATAATCAGGTGTGATAGTGCATGCCTTTCATCCCAGTACAGTGACAAAGGATGGGGAAGGGCTTCTCACCGAAAGAAGAGAATGAATGAGTCAGACATGACCCAGTAACTTAGGAACTTGGCCCCCAGAGGCTGGCGCTCTAGCTGCACTGTGGCAGCAGCACCGTGTAGGAGAGCAGTAAGGGGGCCTGGGTGCTCTTACCTACTGTGATCTTCTCAGCCCTTGTAACCACTTGTAGGAAATCAGCCAGGCAGAGTGACTCTGGGAGTGAGAATAGGTAGGTTTCAGAGTGTGTTTCTGATAAAAGATCAGATTCTGTGTTGACAAATGTACATAGAAATAGAAAAATCAAAAGATTTCTTCTTTGAAGTAGTAGTAACCATAGGAACAAGAATCAGAGACAGTCTGAGACTGCAAACCTGTCTCCTGAGGTCATTCAGTAACAGAGACTGACTTAGCGTCTGCTTGGAGCCAAGCACTATACTGGGAGCCGGAGCCTTGTGTCAGTACTTGATGTTTCTGTAACTGTGTACAGAACATTAAAGGACAGATTAGCGCGTTAGGGTGTGTTTTACATAAAAGGTTTAAAAGATTGTTTGGACTCCATTAGCACCAAGTAGCACTCCCATTAAGCCTTGGTTCCATTTTTGTAGAGATACTATTTGTTTGTAGTTTAGGATAATTCTTTGTTGCCAAACAGATAATTGACAAATGTGCACACTTTTAATCTCAGCCCTGGGGAAGCAGGGTCAGGTGATTTCTGTGAGTTCCAAGCCAGCCAAGGCTGGCTGCATGGTGAGACTCTCTCAAACACAACAAAACAAACAAAAGGGAAAGATTGACTGTTGCTGCTCAATTGCCACAGCGCCCCCCTCCCCCCCACTGTCCCTGCAGCTGAGCAATGATCTTTCTTTTCTTTAACAAAGTAACAGCAATTGAAAAAAATGTAAGGTCCTTAGTAAAGTCGGTTAGCCTTCACCTGGACAGTTATTAAGTGATTGCTTTGGCTCTGTTTGCTACCTGAAGACCTTGTTGGAAGTTTGTAAGACTCAAGGTCTTTTACCATAAACCTCTACGTCTTAGAGACTGGCCCATTTTCTTTTTTACTTCTGTAGTCTTAAAATCCAGACCATCTGCCTTTCCTTGTTCCCTACAGAATATATTGCACTTTATCCATACTCAAGTGTAGAGCCTGGAGATTTGACCTTCAGTGAAGGTGAAGAAATATTGGTGACCCAGAAAGATGGAGAGTGGTGGACAGGAAGTATTGGAGAGAGAACTGGAATCTTCCCATCCAACTATGTTAAACCAAAAGATCAAGAGGTAGGCTCTGCACTGAAGGAAGCACTCCGTTGTTACCAGTCGAGATTCAGGCCAATACAGAGAGCTGTGGTTTGGGTCTGGCTGCTTTCCTCACAAGGAAACTGCTCAGAGTAACTCTGATCACATAGGACTTACTTTGGAGCCCCAGGTAGAAGTCAAGGGGCCTCAGGATTTATGGGCTGGAGCACGAGCCATCAGCCATCGAAAGGACTTAGCCTTGTGTCACTGACACTAAGGACCGGCTCTAGAGTCTGCAGAGCTCACAAAGAGCCAGCTGACAGCAGTCCACACCAGCACTAACTCTCCACATTCTGAATTCCCGTGCCTTTCCACACCGCCATTCTGCTGGACTGTGGAAACCCTCAGGCTTAGAAATCAAAACTGAAATCAGTTTAATATTTAGTCAGTTTAAAGAATTAAATTCACTATATGAAAATATAAGAAGCTTTTGTGAAAAATAACTCAATTTTTCAAAAAAACTATTCAGGAAGAAGAAGGGTATAATTTTTATTTCTGCAGACCTTTTATGGTTGTTGGCATAAATGAGGACAGCCCTGTATCTGTCTCCATATTCAGTCTGGTTTTACACTTTCGTGTTTTATCATTGGGGTAGGCACGGGGTCTAACATAGCTCAGGCTGTCTTTATGTTTGCTCCAAATCTGATGCTCTTCCTGTATGTGAGACCTCCCAAGTGAAGATACTACAGGTGTCCATCACTAAGCTCAGCTTCAGTCCATTTGGTATCCTCTTTTGATTGAAATATATGAAGAACGTACAACCTCATACTGATAGGAGCGTAAAAAAGTACTTTAATATTTGCAGATGTCTCTTGGTAGTCTGATCCTACTATATCAAAATTTGCTGCAGAGTAAATTGTTATAGATTAGTTGTAGCTCTAGCAAGGTGAAGTCACATCAGTGAATGCTTTTATATTAAAATACTTTCATATTTAAATTTCTTTTAATTTTTATTAATATTTAAGATTAATAAACCAATAATAAAATTTACTTTTTATTTAAATAAATATATTAATCTAATAATTAATTAATAATGTGTTGATTAATACATTAATTTATAAGTTTGTTGAATATTTTATTATTTATTTGAATAAAAATAGTTTTAAAATAAAATTAATATTTAATTTATATTAAAATTCTTTTAATTTTAATATCAAATGTTTTGCACTAGTCTGTTCTGCATAGTTAATAGATTCTTTACTTACATCATTCACTGGTATTTAGGAACTAGTGGCTCACTGAGGTATGTAGATATTCCCTGTATTGACACATTTTATTATGTAATGTCAAGACAGTAACATCTGTAAATGCCATCACTTGTCACATGTGGCATAGTCTAGCTATGAATAAGGCCCAGCACGTTAGTAGATGACAGCGTCATGTCTTATGTCGCAAGGGTGGATTTTTAGAACTATATTCTCTAAAAATGACTGCATCTGATTTAAGAATAAAAGTCCTGTGACTTCAGTTTGGCTTTAAGCGGTAAATTGGGGATGGGATCTGGCTGGGTGGTTAAGCCCTTGCCTCCTAGTGTGAAACCCAGGTTCAATCCCCAATCCCAAGAATTAAGTGGGGGAGGGGAGCTTGAGTTCTAACGCGGCTGTTCTCCTTGGCAGGCTTACTTAATTTATCTTTGAGAAGATGTTTACTAAACCCTAAGTCTGAGTATTTATTTGTCCTTTGAAGTTAAAAATACTCCATACAGGCATCTAATCGCAGAAATGCTTTTCCTTGAGACAGCCATTTCTGGTATACAGTAGAAACGTTCCAGGTACACTTCTGTTTAGTCACACTCATGAAAAAGAAGTGTACTCGGCAGAGTGTAGTGGTACGAGCCTGTAATCCTAGCATTTAGGAGACAGCAGCAGAAAGATTAGGAGTTCCAGGTCTTCCCTGACTACATAGTTCAAGACTAGCCTGGGCTATGTGAGACCCTGTCTCAACTGAAAAAAGGTATATAATCAAGATTAAGAGTTGGGGTTGGAAAGATGGCTCACTGGGTAAGAGAGAGGACCCAGGTTCGGTTCCCGGCACCCACATGGTGATTCACAGTCATCTGTAACTCCAGTTCTGGGTCTGACACCCTCTTCTACCTCCATTGACATCCGTCCTGTACTTAATGTACACACACACACATACACACACATACACACACACACACACACACACATACACACACACACACTCACGGTATAACAGTCATCCACAGCCAGGGGTGGTAGCGCACACCTTTAATCCCAGCACTCTGGAGGAAGAGGCAGGTGGATCTCTGTGAGTTCAAGGCCAGCCTGGACTACAGAGCAAGTTCCAGGACAGCCAGGACTGACTGTTACACAGAGAAACCCTGTTTCAAAAAAATCAAAACAACAACAACAAAAAAAACAACAAAAAGATTAAAAGTTAATAAGATTTCTGTCCAAGGACATTTTTAAGTGAAACTGGCTTTGTTTACTGTGAGTGCCAGATTATTAATATGGTTTGATGCTGCCAAGTCATTGGCATTCCCTGCCCCCCACTGTAACTGTCAGCACAGTAAAAGGAGTTTCTAGTGTTACCATGAAGGTTGTTTTCACTCCACAGGCTCCTAAGGGAGGGCACCCAGGGACTGCAGGGATCTGTGAACCACACACTGACAACCAGGCTGCTGGGCTGAACCTGCCTCCGCCACTTGAGGCTAGGTGACATGGAACAGTTGCTCAGATTCATTCTCTGTAAAATAGGGACAATCATAATTCCTTAACAGTGTTGTTATAAAACTGAATAGCTGAGTATCTGTAATCGTGTAGAGGTCACACCTGTGTGCTCACAATTGTTAGCTTTGACTTCGGACCTTCACGGCAGCTGTGTAGACTAAGAGGCAAGAGAATCGCCTTCCCTCTCCCTTTGTCACTCAAACTCCTAAAAATAATAAATGTGATCAGTTCAGTTGATTCTTCGTTATTCTGCAGTACTGGGGGGTGAGCCCAGGACCTCACAAATAACAGGCAAACCCTCAACCATTGAGCTACATTCCATCCCCAGTTTATCCTTCAGAGTCAAACAGAAGTTATAGTTGCTACCCATGATAGGAATTCCCTATTTTTAAATCAAATTCAATCATTTAGGGAGAATATAATAATAAATAAATACTGCCTCCTATTCAGCAAGAGCTGTGGATGAGTCAGGGTCCCTTATAGAAAATAAGAACAAAACTTATATATGCCTTCACATAACCCCAGTACACATGTTTTATATACTTAGCATTAACACTAACCCCATTCAAGGATAGGATAGCCCATGAACTGGCTGGTCAGTCATCTGAGAGAAGGCGCCTCAATTGAGAAAATACCCCAGTCAGATCAGCCTATAGGCAAGCTTGTTAGGCATTTTCTTGATTAATGATTGGGAGGCAGGCCGTTATGGGTTGGGCCACCCATGGACTACTATCCTGGTATAGGAGAGCAGGATAAGAAGGCTAGAGAAGCAAGCCAGTAAGCAGCACCTTCCATAGCCTCTCCCAGTTTCTTCCCTGACTTCCCATGCTGATGGGCTCTTATCTGGAAGTGTAAGATGAAATAAACCCTTTCCTCCCCAAGTTGCTTTTGGTCAAGGTGTTTCATTACAGCAATCAAAACCAAACTAATATATTCCAGACAGCCATCTTTAGTGTCAGGAACATTACGTAAAATGAGCTCTTTCTGTCATGTAAGTGTGTGATGTAAGGTGCTTACTTATAAAATATTCTGTTAGCAGACCTTTGTCAGTATTGGAGTCTCAGTTATTTGATGAATACAGAGTTCCCTGTCATTTTGGTCTTCATTAAAAGAAACAAGAATCCTGAACGTTAGAAATCTTTAATTCTTAGTAAACCTGCATTATCATGCCTGGATTGCTGAAAATGATAAAAACAAACAAACAAACAAAAAACTGTCTTTTTTTCCTTGTAGAATTTTGGGAATGCCGGCAAATCTGGACCATCAAACAAAAAACCTGGTATGTGTAACAGTAACCTGGAAAACGGACTAGTGTTTGCTCTGTCATCGTCTGCGATCCACAGTTCTGTTTTCTTCTTTCAGAGATCGCTCAAGTAACTTCAGCATATGCTGCTTCCGGGGCTGAGCAACTCAGCCTTGCACCGGGGCAGTTAATATTAATCTTAAAGAAAAACACAAGTGGGTGGTGGCAAGGAGAGCTACAGGTAATGTTCTTTTCCAGGTAAAAATTCAGGCTCATAAAAAAGACAGTTGGTTAAAAAAGCAACGTCACCCCCAGTTATAACACAGAGGTCCTCAGCTAGCATTTAAACATAGTATATTCCCTCGGGTCTTCTGCTGCTTCCAACATAGTTTAGCTGACCTGTAAGTAACGGTGTGAAGAATCATGTCCTCTAACAGCGTAATTGTTTTCCAGCTCATCACTCACTAGGCCATAGGTCCTTCTCTTAAAGGGAGAAGCAGAGCGTCCTTACTGCCTGGGACACCCACCTTGCTGTACCCTAAAGAGAAGACCTGACCGTGTGCTGAGAAAATACCCTCATTGGACTGTCATTGCCCCACCCCGAGGTGCTAGGCCTCGGGGACAGCAGTGCAAGGCAACAGTCTCAACAGTATTAACAGCTAGTTGGCACATGTGTTTTTATAGAGACAAAGCTTTCTTTCATAGCTAATATTTCCTTCCTGACCTAAATGCACTTGAGGGTTATAGCAGTGTCTTTCTGTAAGTTTCTGTGTGGTGGAAATGCACAGGAAGGCTAGGCATAACTTAGTTCTGGCGTTGTAGTCTTGGAATTTCTGATGAACAGAGATGTGCAGACTTGATATGTTCTTGACCTAATTTCCACCTTCTGATTCACTTTGAACTGCCTAAACGGGAAACATGCCCCTCCAGAAGTGCTTTACTGACTTCGTGATTATGGACGAAGCTCCAGGGTGTGCTTTAAGCAAGCTATACCCTTACCAGTTGACTTGAACTTGCAAGGAGCTCTAGGAAGACCTCTTTAAACTGTGTTATTTGGGCAGAATATCCAGAAAAATCTTAGCTTGGACCGTTCTCTAGAGACTGGTCCATGGCTGGCGTCTTCAGCAGTACTTTGAGATACATAGTGGAGTGAATTTTCCAGTTGTTTAACGTTGAGCTAAAAGGCCAGGGATGAGTTCAGGGTTCCGTGACTAGTCCACAACACTGCTCTCACATTTCGTAATTCACTAGAAGGACTCTTATTAGAGCTCACTGTTTGTCACTATGAAACAGTACAGATTAGAGTCAGCCAATGGCTTAGAGGCAAGGGCTTCCCAAAGTGGACATGGTGTCCCTTTCCAGCAGAGCAGAGGACAACATTGCCTCTTCCTAGAAATAATTTGTGACAACACACAGTTATTGCTGGCCAGAGAAGCCTGTGGTAGCCCTGGTGTTGAAGTTTTTAACTGGGGCTTTTCACATGGGTACGATTGACTGTTCATATGGTAAATATATGTATGACTCCAGCCCTGTCATCGGAGTGGGCTGATAGAGCATGACACAGAGCACCAACCATGAGTCACAATGCTAGATAAACTAAGACATTTGCCAAGAATGATGCACCAAGGATTCAGATCCATCTGAGGAGCCGAGTGCAAAGGCCAGTATATAGGCAAGGTTAACTTGTCATTAGGAAGCCTAGGTTTTTTTAGTTTTAAGTTGTAGCTTGGGCCGGGCAGTGGTGGCGCACGCCCTTAATCCCAGCACTCGGGAGGCAGAGCCAGGCAGATCTCTGGTCTACAAAGCGAGTTCCAGGAAAGGCGCAAAGTTACACAAAGAAACCCTGTCTCGAAAAACCAAAAAAAAAAAAAAAGTTGTAGCTCGGTGGTTGTTTTTAATTTCCTATTTTAATTGCGCATTTCTTTTGCTGATTCTATAGGCCAGAGGGAGAAAACGACAGAAGGGCTGGTTTCCTGCCAGTCACGTGAAACTGCTGGGTCCAAGCAGTGAGAGGGCCACACCTGCCTTTCACGCTGGTACGAAAGTGGGTCGCCTGGGATTTTGTCTGAAAGACTGGGAAAGCAGGGCAGTGGCCTAGATTAGCTAGCTCTTTGAAAGACGTGGAAAACTTGCCTTTCCCGTCCTCTGCTTCAGAGTAGCGTGCCACCGGGACCGTCTTCCTGCAGAGTTCTGACACTCCAGAAATGTGAAACTGCTGTTCCGTCACACAAGGAGAAGTGGTTCCCTTGGATTCTACCTGCAGTTGCTTAGTTTTTGTTTCTTGAGACAGACTGGGAAAAAAAAGTGGGGGAGAGAGCACGGAAAGGAAATTTTTAGCCTAATTTTAGAATTTAATAATCACTTAAGTTCTAGGGACAGGGTTGATGGTCGTAGGAATACATTAACGTTTTCTTTTGCTGTTCTTTTGGTAGTATGTCAAGTGATCGCTATGTATGACTATGTAGCGAATAATGAAGATGAGCTCAATTTCTCCAAGGGACAGCTGATCAATGTCATGAACAAAGATGATCCTGACTGGTGGCAGGGAGAAATCAACGGGGTGACTGGTCTCTTTCCTTCCAACTATGTTAAGATGACAACAGACTCGGACCCAAGTCAGCAGTGTGAGTAACATCAAATTACTTCTCACTCGATAGGAAATCTTTAGTATGCTCTATTGCATGCCTGCTATTCTGGATCAGATCTTAACACTCACGGCAGATGTAATTAATCTTTCAAATAAGACAAACCAAAAGATAACAGTTTACAAGCTTGGAAGTTGTCCTGCTTTATCATAAATGCTTTCTGCTAGCTTCAGACTTTGGTGTTAGCTTTCATCTTTATAAAACTGTATAATCCCTCGTGTGGGTTCTTTGCTGTGACAGCATCTATATGCAGCTTCCTTTCCCACCACCACTGCTTTCAGCATCCAGTGTTCTGTATCAGAGTCATAAAAAGTAGCTGGTGCTGAAATTCCCCTAGACTTAATGCATCCTTTTAGTGTATAGGTGCCATTAATTTTGGAATCTCCTTTATTTTCTGTGTGTTTATATACCATCCAGTTTGGAAAAATTAAATAACCAATTTTAAATGCTTGCAAAACTCTCACTAGGTAATTCTTAGAGAGCTATCTCATGCCACAAAATATGTATGAATCAAGATCAGTTTCTCAGTTACACCAGACATATACAAAGGGGGGGGGCAAAGGAGGGAGAGAAAAAGAAAGGAAGCCATTACTCTGGAGCAATCTACCTCAAATATAAAAACCTCCTAGAAAAGTAACCTAGCTTGTGTGACAGCTTTTTTAAAGATATACCTACTGGTCTTACGTAGCCGGGGTTGGCTTCACTTGCTCTGTGCCTAAGGATGACCTTGAATTCCTGATTCTCCTGCTTCCAATTTCTAATTCTGAGTACCAAAATTATAGGCCTGCACTGCCATGCTCAAGTAACACACTTCCTCTCTCCCTCTCCTTCTTCCTCTCTCCTCCCTCCGGCAGTAGTAGCAGCATTGGGGTGGTACTGGGTGTTGATTGAACCTAGAGCCTCATGTACTGTAGGCAGGTGCTCTACCACTGAGCCATGCCCCCAGTTTCTAATTCTTAAGAGAAACAGGATTTGAAATTTGTTTGGTACACAAATTATACAGAAGGCATGAATTAGTTATCCAGGGACACATGGCAAATTGCACATGGAACTTTTGGGAAGCCAGGCATGGTACACTCCTAGAATTCCAGCATTCAAGAGGACCATAAGCTGGAACCCAGTTTAAAACCAGCCATTGTAGCTATTGGCTGCATGTTAGCACAGCTCTGCAGGACAGCTGGTGTCATGCCCTCCCTGAAATAATAGAAGGAAATTACAGTATTTGAACAAATAAGAGGAGGGAAGTCTTTCATTTATTATTGTTTGACACAGTTTTAAAGAAATGAAGTTCTCATTTGCTTCAGTCAATAAATTTATTCATTGCTTAAGTACTCTTTAAGTGTCCACCACATACTTACAGGCATTAGAATTCAAATTTTCAGTGACAATACTTGCTCTAAAGTAGCTTTGGACTTCAGTTGGGAGCAGTCAGATAAATGCAACCGTTGCCATAGTGAATATTATACAAATACATGCCTGGGAAAGATCCCTAAGTCTGTGTGGGGAAGAAGGCATTCCGTTGCAGAAGGCGTCTCAAAGGACATTTGCCTGGGACCAAGAGGAGAGGAGTTACAGTTTGCTAGAGAGTCAGGTGGGGATGGGAGGAGGTACCAGTTACTTTCTTGATTCTCTTACCTATTTAGAGATGAGGAAATAGAGCAGTCAAGGGACTGAGTCAGAAAGAATAGTTTCAAAGTGCTCTTTGTTATGAAGTTATTCTCTATAGCTTATCTACTACACTGGTTTGGGCTAAGGTATCTGGGGTTTGTAGTTTGAATACATCCGAAAATAATGCTTCTTTCCTAATTGAATGGCAAAGGTCCGTCACCCTTGGAATAAAAGAGCTCTCAGTAGACAGTTTCCACATAGATCCTCTGAAAAGTTTGTTTTACACAAATCAACTGTTAAACCACCTAGGAAACTGCAGTGTCTGTTAGGTTTGCTCAAAGTAGCTGTTTATTAGCAACTGGAGAGTCGTAATTGCTTTTCAGCAGTGACCAGAATTCATTGCATCAGTAACTATGAAAGTTCACTAAACATAAGTTGACATAGGCCTACCGTTTCCCTAGGAGATGCTCTATGAAATGCTTCATGCTTATAGCCAGGAATTCATTTGAGAACGCTGTTTTAGCTACTTACGTATTGAGAAGTGAATCAGTTATTACTAGTCTTTGGGACGTTAGTGCTGCTGGTTAAGCTGTAGGTTACCGTTTGTGTTTCTCTCGTCCTTCTAAACACTGTTTTCGTTTTGTTACACAATTGGGGCTTTTGAAGGTTGAGGATTTCAGTGGTTCAAATGTATTTAGTTGATGTTGCATGTGACTGTGAGTCAGATTTTCTCTCACCCACCTAATTTGCATTGTGTTCATTTTATTCCTCATTTTTCTTTTTTTAGGACCCAATGTTGTCTTCCAGTGTGAAAGCACCCCAGAGACCCACTATCCAAGTCTGACTCTAGCCTGGAGGCAGGGCAGGCAGCCCTGATCAAATATCTCCTACACAATTCGTTTACTTCGTTTGAATGTTAGAGCCACTTGTGATTATTTCTTTGTGTTTCTAATTTACAGTTAAAATTGATTGGTAACAATTTCAAGGATAGTGGGTCTTTGTGTGGCTTTCCCTGCTGTTCACTCTGGCATCCTTTAGCATTTTTCTCCTTTTTTAATTTGGCAATTGTAGGTCATTAGCATGCATATTCAGTTTGCCCTTACATGGTGGGAGTACAAACACACAAAGACCCACTATTTGCACAAACTGTTCTGTCTGGTTTGGGATGGGCTGCCGTGCTTTTCCAATGCTGTTGCAAATTGTATATTCATTACAGAATTCAGGTGATGTTTGCTTATGTTCTGCTATTATATTTGATCTAATCCTAATCACAAGAGCCCATAATTGGCTCAACCTGTGACTTACCCTCAAATAAGCACTGTTTATTACTTTCTAATGTGCCATTATGAGTACCGATGGCTAGGTTTGTTTGAAGGCTGAGAATGGAAATAATCTTTTCTATGTTGCTGTGTAATCTGAATGGGAGCAGTCACATTGGAGGAACTTCTCTTGTCTCACAGAGGATGAGAGTGCTGTGCTCTGGCCAGTGTGTACAGAGTAGTGTATGTCGAGTGTGCCTCAACTGCCCAAGGATGAGCGCAGGACTCGGGCAGTCCGTCACTGTCTTAGGTGCTCTAGGTTGCAGATCTGTGTTCCAGCACAGTTACTGCTTTATTGATGACATAAACCTAGATTGCTTTCAAGAATGGGAAGTGTCCATCATGGATTGTGAGGTGAGAGACCTCCCCTAGCTTAGAATACTGATATCTATAATATATTCTAACGTAGAATTTATGTTATCTCTTGTGGTCAGGTGACTACTTACTTACCCTAGTACAAAATGACACTGTTGGCATTCATAATGCATTTAGTACAAACCATAGGAATCCTTGAAGCGTTTGTACCAGACCTGAAGCAGGCATGCGGGCTCTAGCCAAGGACCCAGAACGGTAAGGGGAGAGCACATGAGAGCTAGCATTCCTCTCTGCCACGAGGCTTCCTGGAGGCTAGAATGTTGATGTTGCCATCTACACTTCCTGGCTAATGGTCTTCTTCCACATTGGCTACTTTGACATAGAATTTTACCTCTTCCCTCGAATGGAAAGCACTCTAAACATAATAGACATTATTATAAACTAATGTGTATGAGAGCACTTAGCTGAAATGAAAAAGATTTTTAATACAGTATTAAACCATATTTGAAAATCAATGAGCAGTTTATGCAATTTAAAATGTTTACAAATTGCAGTGCAATCTACTGTTTGTGAAATGTCAGATAAGTGTATATACAATCACAGAGTCTTATTCCTCAGAGTTCTTTGAGAAAATGAAACATGCTTTTATACCTCTCACTTTCATTTAAAGGCATATTTTGTGCAATATTTATGTTAATGTGCCTATATGAGTGAATTATTACAATTGTACATTGCCTAAATCATGACTTGAGAAAGAACCAACAATTTAGTTACAACTTTACAAAGCTCAGCTGTCTGTGTTGGAAAACCTTCACACTATTGCAGTGTCGGGAGAGTGAGTATGTGTGCTCCCTGGGGTGGGGACTTCTGTTAGAGTTCTTAGACCACCTCCGTTTTACCATTTGCCATCATGACAGTATTTTAAATGGCATTCATGGGAAAGCAATAATATCAGTTTATAGATGGATAAGAGAATTGCCTGCAGTCATTAAGAGACAGTGCAAAGACTGATTCCAAACTGACTTTTCCACAGTATATAGATTACCTGATCTTGCTTTTTATCTCCTCAACATTCTGCTTTTACATCCTTGAGTTCAGTGCGTGGACAGCTGCTGTATAAACCAAGGTTAGAAATCCAAGCACTGCTAATTAAGTACAATGTTCTGTAAAGCACTTTTTTCTTTTATAATTTTTATTTTGGGCTTTCTACTATACTGGTAAATTATTCCAAAAGTATTTTTATAGGTCAGATCACTTCACTTCTCCATCACTAAAGTAGATTACTAGAAATGGCATTCAGGTTGAGCTCAGCATCTATAACCAATCTGAAAATAATATGTCCATCAGGTGCACAGGATTAAGTCACACACTGGCCCAGCATTCAAAGTAAATGTCAGTCTAGAGGATAAACTTACTGTGTTAACCAGCTACAACTTGGGTAGGATTTTGTTATGTGTTTGATAGAAAGCTGTAAGGAAGGAAATCGTATGACATGTAATCATTTAGATCATTCTTATAAGTGCATGCAATCTGTTGCAATACCTCATCCAGCCGTCTATTTGCTCCTTCCTGGTTTAATATAAGGCAGCTTTCTTTTGCTTAGAAGGAAAGAGTTTATTGGATGCATAATTTAAGAATTGAAATACAATGGAGTCAATTGGAACTTGTAGGAAATGCCTGGTTAAGATCACACTGTGTGCCAGGTGTTTCGAAAACACGTGCTTGAACTTGACAGCAGCGATTGGGGAAAGGCTACAGCCAAAACTGTTATTTCAGAAAATTGAAACCTAAATTAACCCTATCAATTATATAGTTTCTCTGAATCTTTGAGTATTTTGAAATAATGTGACACTTAAAGTAATATTTAAATACAATATGAAACTAGAATTCAAAAGAAAGAGACTAGGGGGAGGAAAGACAGAGAAAGAAATGCCAAGTCCAGGCCAAAGCTCTGTTTGCCAAGTTTTCTTAGAATGAATTTTACCAAGTTATGAGTTCTTGTAAATAACTAATGGGAATACTGAGAACCCTTTGCCTAGAGTGGCATTATTACATGCTGCTGTGATGCTACTGTAATGTAATAAATTATTAAATTGTTGCAAAGTGATGTATTTGCCTTAAATTTTTATTTTGTGTGTCTTGGAAACCATAGTGTTATAGGTATTGAGATTGTGCAAATGCTGGCACGCTTGGCATGAGATGATCTGTTTTATTTTTACACAATTGTAACATAACTATGCAAGTGTGTTTATTAAAAGAACACAAACTCCATTGCTTGTTTTGTGTATTTCTTTTGAAGTATCCTTTTCAAGCTTATTTTAATGGCTTAGATATAAGTGATTAAATATCTTTGGGACTTCTCTTTTCTCTTAATGTAATCTTGGGGTATAGACTAGTGGTCAAGATTTATATAATTTGAGATAATCATGCATATCTCAAAAGCAAAAGATACTTTTATTTTGTTATGCTGTTACATAGAGAAGTAAGATAACTATAATCAGGAATAATAGGAATACTTTTTTTCTTTTTTTTCCTTTTTGAGACAGGATTTCTCTGTGTATCCCTGGCTGTCTGGGAACTCACTTTGTAGAGCAGGCTGGCCTTGAACTCACAGATATTCACCTGCCCCTGCTTCCCGAGTGCTGGAATTAAAGGCGTGCGCCACCACATATGGCAGAGTATTTCATTTACAGTTTTTTCCACAATTTTTTTCCTGAAAATATTGAAAGAATCTTAGAAGACATTTTAGTACAAAATAAGAGGCCAGTAGAACCTGCAGCAGTTTTTCATGCACAGGACCTCAGAATTATCAGAGAACTACATTTGGTAACCAAGTTGCTGAGAATAAAAATAATGGATCCTAATATAATTTAGCATAAACACCATCTTCCCAAGATCCTTTCTCTGCAAAGTTATCTGGCTAATATGTATTGAGTATTTATTTACATGAGGCCAAGCAGAATGCCAGGTGCAGGTGATAGCTGAGAGTGAGGACTTCCTAGCATGCATTGTCACGGGGTCGGGGCAGAGGCACAGAATTTGAGAGTAGAGCAGAGGAGGAATGTCTAGTTGACCCTAGATGCTGGGTGGAGGCAGCAGCTGAGCAGAGGAAGCCTGACGAGAGGCAGGAAGGGGTCCAGTGCTGGGGTGGGCAGAAGATGTGGTCACGAGCACTCAGCATCACAAGGGTAGAACTGTGAAGCCAGCCGTGAGAGGAGAGGCTCTGCAGACAGTCGGGAGCAGTGACTCTAGGTTGACTGTGCTGGAATGACCTGGAAGCTCTAAAGGACTTCTGGGTCCTGGCTTGCATGGTCTGAAGTTTAGCCTGAGCATGGGGATGTTTTCCAGGGTTCCCAGATTCTAGTGCGAAGCAGAGGTGAAGAAAATGGGAAAGCTCCGAGGGAGCTTTCCAAGGTAGAAGTTAGACGTTGATGAAGTGTGCGAGAAGGAGATGTCAGCTGTTCCCGAGTTGGTGTGCTGAGTGGCAGAGTGAGGTAAGAGTACCTGTGCCACGGGTGGATCCAGACTTGGGGGAGAAGGGGAGTTTGGTTTGGTGTGGTTTGATTTGACTACAAAGCCCCTAGAGGCCGTCAAGATACAATTGCCCAGCTCTTTAGAAAGATATAATCCAGACACACAGTACTGCGTCCGCATTGGCTGGGAATGGGCACCACCAGGCAGACTGGTGGCTTTAAGAACACCAGAAGTAGTTGAGGCTCCCTCGGGAGAGGCTCAGACTTCCGAGATCCTCAGCTAAGGGCTGAGTAGTGAAGGACCCCTGAGGGCAGGGCAGGCAGCAGGTTTTATCAGACAAGAGTGCTATTTAGAAAACCATTTAGAAAACAAGGGGATTCTGCCTGAGCCATGCTGGTCCTATTTTTTTTTTTCTTAAAAAGGACTCATTTGATACTTTTCTAAGAACAAAGTAACAGGTGGGAAAACAAAAAGGACTGAAGTCACAGCACAGGACCAGTCAGCTTAGTGACCTGGCTTCGGATCCCATGGACTCGTGTTAATGCTCCCACCGTCTTTATAATCACGGGGTCTGTCTGGCGGCACACACTGCTCGTACCAGTAAAGAGAGCAAAAATACCCACAGAAGAGGCAGGGGTGGAAGAGCCTGTAGCATGGCGTCCAAAAAGAGAAGGCTGCCCAGAATCGCTGAGTGAGGTGTGAGCCACACGCCTCCGTCTAATGCACTACTCGGGTTTTTAGTCTATTGACAGCCATGCAGCCTTTGCCATAATCAATTATAAAATATTTCCATCGCCTCAGGAAAATGTTTTCAATTGTCACTCTCTAGCTTCCTGTAACCACACACACACACACACACACCATAACACACAACATACACAGTCCCTAGCCCGAGGAAACCACTCATCCACTTTCTGTCTTCATATGTTTGCCTGTTCTGGACAAACACATGTGATGTGTAGGTTTTTGTGGCTGGCTGTGCTGTAGTACGTATTGACGCATTGTTCCTTTTTATGGCCGGGTTAAAGTTTTATTGTTTGGCTGTGCCATGTTTTGGGGGCCTCTGGGAAATACCAAAACACATGGTTTCCAGATCAGGTAGCATGCTGTTTTGTAACAGCCACACTGATCCAGAGTGGCAGCTCTGTGTTGCTCCTGCTAGCAGTGAAGGGGTTTCCGTCGCTCCAGTCCTTCCCGCACTTGCTAGCGTGGTCGAGCTAATGTGCGTGTTGGTGTCTTGTGTAATGTGTATTTCCCTGAACATAGATGTATGTATACAGCCTCTTTTAAAGGCGGGCTCTCACTAAGTAGCCCTGGCCAGCCTTGAACTCACAGAGATTCACCTGCCTCTGCTTCCTGACTGGCGGGATTAAAGGGATTAAAGGTGTGTGCCATCACGCCCTGGCTATCGCGTCTCCTCATGCGTCCATTTGCATGTGCGTGTCTTCTTTGGTGAGGTGTTAAGGTCTATGGTCCATTCTTTAAGTCCGGTGTTTTTATTTATTGTTGAGTTAGTTGCACACTTTGGGTAACAATCCTGCGTCAGATGTAGGTTTTGTACATACTTTCTCCTAGTCTGTGACTTGTCTTTTTTCTCTTAACCCTGTCTTTCATAAAACAAAATTTAAATTTTAGTGAAGTCCATTGTATTTTTTCATGGATTATGCCTTTCATGTCGTATTTTAAGTCATCTCTGAACCCAAGGTCACGTATTTCTCTCTTATCTTCTGGGATTTCTACGTTTTGTGGCTCTCATTAGGGCTTGAGTATGGTGTGTTCTGAGTTAACTCGGATGAGGAAATGGCCTCTCCTGAGTCTTTCTTACACATGTAGCTGTCATGGTCCCAGAGCCATCTTGTGAGATTGTGTTCTCTGTTATTGCCTGGGCTCCTCTGTCAGAGCTCAGTCAGCTATTTTCTGAGTCGATGTCTGGGTTGTGGCGGGCGGGTCTCGATGGTCAGTTCATCTGTCTGTCCTCTCGCTCTACCACGCTGTCTGATCCCTGCAGTTCAGTGCTGGGCCCTTTTCATTTATCCATACTGTGGTGGCCAGGCCGGGCCGTTTGTCCCTCCACTCAGCGTCCAAATTAAGTTTTGATCACTTTTGCCTTAAGAACAAGAAATCCTGAGATGTCCTCAAGAGACGTCACGCTCTTGTCAAAAGGCAGCAATGACTGTTGGTTCCCATGAAAGCAAGGGAATAAGCAGAAGTGTCCTGGGAGGCCTTGTCTGTCACTGAGGAAGAGAGCCACATCGTACATTCAGCATTTAGGAAGCGCTAGTTCATTGCCTAGTAAATTCTGGAAATAATAGCTGACATGTTGTGAACATTTTCTCTGCAGCACACAGTGAGCCTGGCATTTGGGCTTGACAGATTGGAGCTCAAGTCCATCCTGACTCTGGAATTCATGTTCCTAGCCACCCCACCTGCTTCTCCTTAGCCAGGGTCTGCTACCCTCCAAACCGGAAAGCAGAGCCATCACCAGTTAATCCGAGGGGAGGTGAGAAGAGGGTGAAAAGAGAAACAGCTTTGGGTGAATCCAGGTTGGCCAGGTTACATCCCAGGGCCCTGGAAGAACCTGCCACCGGGACCTGAGTGCCACCAGTGGGTATCTGTGAGCCGCTGTGAAACCAGAGTCGGGGGCGCTAAAGAACAAGGGTCTCCTAGACCCAGCGGTGCCGCGCGCTCTCCAGTTACGGACTCTGGAAATATGAACTGTAAGACTATTCCAGGGGGAGGTGAAAGACGTGTAGGCAGCTCAAGGATACTAAGGAAGAATAGATTCATGTCCTCTGCCCACAGACGGTCCTGTGTGACTGCAAAGGGCGGCAACAAGTAGCTACAAGATTCTAATTGTGTGGCGGGGTGGACGGTGTATAAAGGGCCAATGATGTCACTAAGACACAAAAAGTTACAGGGAAGAAAAGGTCGTGTTGGTTTTGTTTGCGGTGCCTGGGGATGTTTGACATTCAGAGTATTTATTCTAAGTCCCTTTTCCTCCAGAAATCAGTTCAGGGTCACACCAGGTCAGATGTATGGTCTACACCCGGCATCTGGTGAGTGCGGTGTAGACACCACTTACCATTGCCTTTCCTTCCTATGTGAGAAACCTGGTAGCTCTGAAGTCCTGCTCTTCCACCCAGCTGTAGAATCTCTGTCCTCTATTCAAGAGGGTTCAGTTACATTCGTCAGAGATTGGTCACGTATTGTTAGAATCGAAACTTCTGGATTAGGTGCGAGGAAGGAGCTGCTCCCTCTTGTTTCATCTCTTGCCTGAGGTCTGAATTCTGAAGAGCACGTCACTTCAGTCTGTGATGAAACAGGCAGGGTAGGAAGCACATAGATCTAGCTGGAAGTAACTGCCAAGGACAGAGCCCCCACGGTCCTGGAAGAGATGTACATGGGTGAGGACAGCAGGTCAGATCCCCAGGACCGCATAAGAACTGTCATCCAAGCACTCAGGAGGCAGACAGGCATTTCCCTGGGTTGATCTGGCTAGCTAGACTAAAATCTGCGGGCACCAGTTTCAGCAAAGACCCCACCTCAGTAAATCAAATGGAGATGCCCAACGTCCACCCCGGCCTCCAAACATTCTCACACATACAGACACACTCGCGCCCATACATGTGAACATGCATTCACAAACTACACATATATGCACACACAAAGAAAAAAGTTCTCTGTTGTCTTAGGTGTATGATCTTTCACAGCAGATTAAGAAATAAAAATAATTATGTAAACGTATCCCTTTGGCACATATTAACAAGGTTGCTTTGGGAACATTCTAGATGCCGTTACTATGTGGTAGCTTTCAATGTTCTTAAACGTTTCAGTACAATTACATTTAAATAAGCAACACATGCCTTGATGTACAACTTAGTAGGGTTCAGAAAAATATAGGAGCCCAAGCTGGTAGAGTACGTGGCACATGCCTTTAATCAGAGCACTTGGGAGGTAAGGCAGAAGGATCAGACATCAAGGTCAGCCTGAACAACACAGCTACCCTATGTCTGAAAAAAATAAGAAGAAGAAAGAACTTTTAAATTGTTTTTAAAAGGCTGGGGAAGAGCTTGGTGGAAGAGCACTTGCCTAGCATGTGTGAAGCTGCAGGTCTGATCCTTAGCAACACCAGCAAGTAAATAAAACTTTGTTAAAGAATCATTTAAATTTCAAAAAAAATATATTTACCCATCACTTCATAGTAGAAATATACTACTTGATACATTGTTTGTCCTTAATACGTATTTACCAAGTAGATAAAAAAAAATACTATTTTATAAAATAGCAGTTTTCTGGAGTCCTGATAAGAGTTGAGTGTAAAGAGCTTCCACACAGTGCAACTGAAAACGATTATGTGATACTCAGAGTGGTTAGCAGAGCGGAGCTCACAGAGGACAGCATTGTTCAATGGCCTCGCTCTCCTCAGGATGGGCAAGGACGTTTCTGGTAGTTATGACCTAATCTGAACAAACACAGCCTGTCCTTTGTCCTCCGCCTCTTGGGATCTTCCCAGACCTTTCATCTCCCTCCTAAGCATCTCTCTTTTGTTTCTTGTTTGCCCAGGGACTTAGTACAGTGGTTCACAACCATGACAGCGGGACAGAGTTGTTAGCTGTGACTCATAATTTGTCTCCACATCTACCCACACTGTGAGGGGCTTTAGTCCAGCTCACTCCGTCTGTCCAGGAACTTCAATCTGTCGTTTCTTCTCTGCCCATTCTTCCTGTCCATCGGGCCTACAAGGAAATTTTCATCACTTTTTTTGACCTGGTGGCCAGGGTGCATCTCCTCTCACATTTACCAATCCTTGAAGAAAACCTACTGGGGCATCATGCACTGTGGGTAAGGCAGGTTAGGAAACAGGCAAAACTACTGCCCTCTATCAGTTGAGGGGGACTCAAACAAAAGAGATCAACAGAGTGTGCTGAATCTCAGGAAAATAAAGTAGGCAGGAAAGAGAGAGTACTTGGTGGGTGTGAAGGGATTTCATTGTGAACAGGACCCTCAAACATGTCTCCAGATTGATGATGCGGGAGAAAGACTTGAAGGCCATGGGGGAGATCTGGGAAAAGGACCGTTCCAGGAGTGGGGAACAGCACATCGGGGGCCTGCCATGGGGTTGTGCCTGTGATGCTCAGGGGGAACAGCAGGAGGGGGAAATGAGACCAGGGTGGCCAAGGAGATGGAGCGGGCTGAGATTCTTAATCTTATAATAACTTATAGGCTGTCTTATAATAACTTTGGCTTTGTATGGAGCAAGAAAACCCTTTAGAGGGTTTTAATCAAAGGAGGGACATGACCTGATGTGTTTTAACAGGATCCCTCTGCTAGATTAAAGTGAGCAGAAGGGACCAGAAGCAAGGAGGTCCACTAGGAACTTGATCAGTGATCCAAGCACAAGATGGTAGTGGCTTGGATCGGGGTGGTAATGGAGGATGTGGTACAAACTGGTCAAATGGTGGATGTTTTGATGTTAGAGCCAGTGAGCGGATTGAAGATGGAGGTTAAGAAGAAAAGTCTGCATCCAGAGATGCCCCGTGAGCTGGGGAGAACTGGTACTGTTACTGAGTTAGGTGATGAGGAGGAGCCAGTTAGGCAGTGATGGTACCAAGATGGCTTTTGGTGTTCTGTTGATGAGGGAGATCCTGCATCAGCAAGAATAAGAAGTTCAGACAGAGTGTAAACGTGGGAGCGGGACGACACACCCGGAACCAGGTCACTGAGTCCACAGAGAAGAGTCCCAAGGCCTGAGGCAGAGGACTGTCACCATCAGGAGGCTGCGGAGGAGTGAGGAGGGATGCTGACTGGAGGAAAGAGGACAGGGTGGATCTGCAGAACCTGAAAAACAAGACAGAAAAGGGGGCGATCACAGAGTTAGCCACGGGTCAGGTAAATGGGCCCCTGCTGCTAAAGCGATAACCTCCTGGGGCTTCAGGAAGATTCTTTTCTCTAAACAAAAACATTTGGGGACAAGAAGGCGGCTCCGCAGGTAAAGGCACACACAGCAGAGCCCTGTCAACCTGAGTCCAAAGGAAGGAAACCAAATGCATACTTGTCCTCTGTCCTCCACACATGCACCATGGCACATGTGCCCACGCACAAACATCATGCACATACACACACCATGGCACGTGTGCCCACACACAATCATCATGCGAACACACACCCACTCACTATGACACATGTGCTCATACACAATCATCATGTACACACACCCACTCACTATGGCACATGTGCTCATACACAATCATCATGTACATACATACACTTACCGTAGCACATGTGCCCACGCACAGTCATCATGCATACACACACCCACCATGGCACATGTGCCCATGCACAATCATCATGTGTACACCCACTCACTATGACACATGTGCCCACACACAAACATTATGCACATATATACACTCACCATGGCATGTGTGCCCCCACACAATCATCATGCACATACATACACAGTTACAATAAAAACATTTGAAGGGCTGGAGAGATGGATCAATGATAAGGTACTTGACACACAAGTCTGATGACCTGATTTTGACCCCTGGAGGCCACATAAAGGTAAAGAACAGAACTGACTCCACGGAATTGTCCGCTGCCAACAGACATGCCTCCGTGCACACATCACATCATACACAGAATTTTAATACATAAAAGTTTCTCTTTGTTTTTAATGGGGGGGGGGGGATATGTGCATGTGAGGGCAGGTGCCTGCGCACGTCAGAGAGACCACTGGGCCCTCGAGTTACAGGCCGTGTGGGCAGCCTGATGTGGGTGCTGGAACCCTGCTCAGGTCTCTGGCTCCTGAGTGCCATCTCTCCAGCCTCGAAAATAATTTTAAGAAGAAACAATTGGAAGTAGTGTTGAATTCACACATCCCCTGCTGTGTTCAGTAAATGTTTCCCCATAGACACTGGTATTTGTTGAAATGTGTGTTCTATTATATGTGTTCATATGTCACACTTGTTAACTATTCAAACAGCTCGTCTTGGTAATTTTCATTGAAAAGTATCAACTTCACTACTGACATTATAGTTGCCTTTTTCTCTTTTTTTTTTTTTTTTTTTGAAAGGGGGTGTATTTATTTTAAGAAAAATTCCATCTTTTTATTTTACACTTGGAGGCTTTTCTGTTGGTGCAGATAATCGCTCTACCTCCCAGGGGCTTGCTGGCAGTAGCTCATGCAGAGCCTTTGGGATTTGTTTTAGTTGATTTTGTTGGTTTATTTGGTTGATTCTGGTTTTCCAAAATAAGGCTTTGCAGTTTCAAACTGGCCTGAACTTACTGTATAGCCCAGACTGACCTCTGGTTCACCCCGG